>MU179321.1:0-10615 GCA_016767475.1 Suillus weaverae
TACGCCAGTACTAGTGTGATGCCCGAGATCGAAGCAAATGTGATTGCGATGGTATGCGGAAAGGTAGCCACAAAGGATGACTTTCAATTGAGGGTCTTTGGACTATTTTGTCTAAGGCACCGACAAAGAGTAGCCTACGTGCATGGCGGTGCCTTTTACAAGCTCTATAGTGCTCAATATCCATTTGTAAATCAGGTTGAAACAGAGACTCGTACACCTTGGGATATAATTGTTGATGTCATTCGGCATCGTAAGGTGGGAGGCCCCACTTCTCCGGCTTGAAATGCTCGATGGACGTGATCATCTCATCTGGGATGTATGGGCTGGCACTAGCAATGTCCAGAAGGCGTTCGTCAGGTACCCAGACGACTGAAGAGAACGTGAGGCCCTGAACCACGCCTCGGAAACAACAACCTACCTGACATCCCGGCCCTCTTCCCTGCTTGGACACCGTAAACGGCGTCTTCAAAAACGAGTCCTTTGCTCCTTTCCACAGCCTCAGCCTCGGTGCACTGCTCCGTAGTGCCTACTGCCTTGCCTAGGATACCTGCAGCATGCAGGAAAATGTACGGATCAGGTTTGCCCGTAGTCTTGCCTGCTACATCATCGGCGCAGACGATGTTGCCTTGAAAGTAGTCAAAGAGTTCTTTGAGATTCTCAGACTTGCGATCAAAGTTCCGTCGTGAGGAAGCAGTGGCGACTACGATCGGCACGTTGTGATTCACCAGGTGCTGGATTAACCTCTGTACTCCTGGGAGGAGCTGCACAGTTAGCCACTTCGCATCTAGCTTCTCTTGGGATTCTATGAGGTACTGGTCGATTGTGATATCGATGCCGGGAAACAAAGAGAGCAGGTGCGTCGCAGATTCAACTCGTGCTGCGATATGGTTTGCGTTGACAGAGATCAGAGAGATCGGAGAGCGTACGTTTGCCCATGAGCTGTGCCTTGATGTCCCATGTCATGGTCTTGCCGTAGCGGCCGAGGATATCATCTTGGAGTTTGTATGAGCTGTATGTATGAAGAAGCGCAGTGATACGGAGCGTACTGGTGACTTCGGTATATATCCTCTCCGTGTCAATGAGAAGGCCTGTCGAAGACGCGTCTTGCCTTGGGTACTCAAGAAGGTTAGAAGCTCCACGCACCATCCATGTCAAAGACCACATAATCTATTTTTCTTTCCATGTTATCTATGATGTTTTTGGGATGGAATCGATCACAATCAATGAGATAGAGACACGATGTATCGTCGTATCGATCATCGGTCCTGTCTGAGTCCATGATAGTCACGTGGGGGGTTTCGGGCTCGGTGTGCTCATTCGCCGGCGCTGTCAACTACAGAGGTAGGCGAGCGGCCTCGAATGGCTCGGCGACACGCCATGACGCAGACACATGTCGGAGTATACGTGTACTAGACTCGCTAGATCAAGCAGCCTCGTTGCAGAAAGTGATACCCGGCATGATATGATTAGAAGAACCCGTATCACGAGGTACTTGTAAGAGACGCTGTCAAGTCTTGTGCTGGCCTGCGTGACGCGTATCGTGGTCGACGTCAAGTTTCAACGTTGCAACGCCAGTTTCGACACTCTTTGAGGTTCGCTCCCCATTCGATTCGAGGCGGGGAATTGCCTTTTTGGGCAGCGTCCGAACTTGTGGCCCATTCGTCGGCGCGATCGACGTCGTTCCTTTAGCTTGAATTATTCCTATATGCAAAGGTCGTGGCCAAGGCCAGCTAAATTCAGTTCTTGGTCTAGGTCTAGCCTTATAAAATTACCTTGCGACAATTTTGAGACGCCGTACGGTGGTCGGCTAAAAGGAGGTAAGTACTGCCGCAGGCGGCACCGAACATTAATTCGGTTCTCACAAGCCATTGAGGTGTCCAGAACGTGCACAGCACTGAACAGACCACCTCAAATTTTCACGTCATAAGCTCGTCCATGGGTGTTCTCTACGGATAAGCATATTCTGAACATTGGTCCTGAGACTGCCTTTGTCGATTTATCCCCCGTTTATTGTGTTTCAATCTAGTCTCGGTCGATCTTGTCAACTTTCAAGTGGTCCATCACTGCCTGAGAACCCGCCCCATTCTTTCAAATTCATTACATTTCCCTGCGAGCGTGCCAGTTCGTCAAGTGATTTATCATATTGGAACCACTAGGTCCGCACTTGAATTCACCGTGTTGCCAAGTCGTTTGCAATAGGATCTGCGCCTCCCCAAACGACAAGATGGCAAGCAGCTCGACCCCACTCCGCCCCACACGCTCATTCTACCGCCGTCGTCGCCTTCTCCTCGTTCCGGCACTTCTATTCGCTTTTTTTGTGTTCTTTAGCACACCATGGTCGCTACCTCCTCTAAACCTCTCGGGGATATCTTCGTCGCTTTCACGTGCCAATATCGTTTCACTAGTCAAAGGCCCACCAGTGGAGGAGATATATGGCTTGCTGCATTTTGTGACAAGCGATGATGATCGCATGCTGTCGCATTCAGTAAACCCTGCTGCGCCGATTGATCTGACTGTGTACCTTGGTGGCGACCAACCAGATTGGAAATCCCACATGAGAAGGCTGAGAGAAGAATATCCACTAATCGTATTCTCGAAGGTATGTCACGCGCTTCGATTCACCGGATCCTGCGAGCGGTTCTGATACTGTGTCTGCACCAGTCATATTGCCCGTGCGTTTTCTTGTTTTGTCATTTGTGATTCGTGTGGTAGCCTCATACACAATGTTTCTGGTTCTACGTAGATTTTCAATGAAAGCTAAGAAGCTATTGGAAACGTATAATCTTTCCCCTCCCCCTAAAATTATCGAAGTTGATCTTCGAGGTATGTCGTGGCTATGCTTACCTCTATGATGCATACGCTGATATTTTACAGACGATCATGGGGACTTTATAAAGCTCATCCTTACCCGTCTCACTAAGCATTCCACGTTCCCCAATATCATCCTGAATGGGCAGGGACTCGGCGGAAGCGACGACCTGCACACGTTGCGTGCACAAGGCAAGCTGAAGAAGATGTTTGAGAATGCGGGGATGACGGTAAGGGAGGATATGGTGAAAGAACAAGAGACGCAGTAGAGTTGGCGAGGCGTGTGATGAAGCTTACTGCTCGATTGGAATCGAATGCTGTATTGTGAACATCATCTACATATCTATGTGTACTGTTATTGTGTTTTCTTGTTCATCCAAGGAGGGGTATCTATTTCTGGGTTTTATGTGATGTGTAATACAATTGCCGTTTTGCCGGCAGACGAGTCCAAGAGTTCAAGCGGGTGCCAGCAAAGGCTCAGCAGGGGAGGCAAAGGGCAGGAAGGGACGACAGGGACATGTCAATAAGCTGTCCCTGATCGAAAATAGCCGTAGTGCGAAGCCGGCCTCGAATGGCCTTTGTGCCAAGTATTTTGAGTAGCATGAGGTAGCATGCCGCCGCGAACGGTGGCATGTCCGAGTCACTGGTCAGCGTTATAAATTATGCGGGTTAGACTGACAGATGGTTGATCGTATCGATAAGAGCGTTGAAGATAAGCTGAAGACAAGGGTACAAGCCCCCCATGCGGGGAGCGTTGGTCACTCTATAGGGAATATGTATGAATCTGATTAACACACAAACCCCCCTCCGAGAGACAAGTTTGTATAAGAAACTGCGATAATCTAGGTCCATACGATAAGCGTGTGGAAGGTATGAACGAGTATGGACGTGCACATCAGCTCATACCCCCTAGTAGGGGCGAGGCCCTTCATGATGATGGTATTCCCACATTTACGCGGAGCTACGCGGCGTTGACCGGCATGGTGCATGGATCGAAACCTTTGATGGAGATAACACTATCGGCCGTTTTACGGAGCAGCATACTAAATAAGGAAGTTGATGTGTGTAAAAAAAGGGCTAGCCGAGGAGAAGATTAATTGAGCTTAGCTTGAACAACGTTCCTTTTACTTTTCAAAATTTCATTGTTTCGGGGTTGCACGTCTCACTTTCGAATATCCGACCGAAAACTTTCATTTACTTGCTATTTGTTTATCTAGGGACTTCTAGTCTTCCACACTCTTTACATACCCTCTCCCTCCCGCGATCCACCCCCATCGTCGGTCACCATGTCGACACTCCCCGTCACCTCCCTTCTGCATTCGCTGCAGCACCAACGAAAACCGTTGAACCACAGAGCCACCTCGCTGGCTCTCATCGGCCTTATCGTCGTATCATTCTATATCTTTTTTGTAGCAAGGCCTTCATTAGACCTTGCCCCAATAGCACTTCGGACCGACGCCCTCGGACACGCAGGCACGCATGGTTCGCATCCACAAGATAAAGATGATTCCCCACCATCATCTAGACTCTTCCGTCTACCTTCGAATACCCAAGGAAAGACCGTCACCGTCACCAATGTCAACCGTCCCCAAGTCAAATTGGACGAGTCGCAGGAGTTGGCAGCAGTAGCTGCTTTCGTAGCAGCACTGCCCCAGAACATGATCCCGCGCTCAATAGATCCAAGCCAACCTATTGACCCCCAACTCGTGCTTGACTTCGACACCCGCAGTCCGCGCGCCGCAGATGAAGTCAACCAGATCGTGCAACATGTGTGGTCTCGCTATCCCGTTATGTTATTCACCAAGGTTGGTCGCTTCTTTTATTTCCATTGTCTTAGCCTCATGCTCATGCTCGCCGCTCGTCCTAGGCCCACCATGCACATTCGAGAGAAATAAGACGTATGATCTCAATTATGGACTTACGGCCGCCTCCTGTGACTATCGAAGTTGATCAACGAGGTAAGCGAGCTGCCAGACTTTGTTTTGCTACTTGCTCATGATTTCCACGTGTTCTCAGAGGACGCGGACGTTTTGATCCCTTTGTTACACCGTCTCACGTCTTCGACTGATCTTCCTCTTATGCTTATTGGCGGCAAGCCCATTGGCTCAATGGCTGCCATCCGCGAGCTCAACGAGTCCGACGAACTCCAGAAATTGATTACCAAGGCTGGTGCGGTCATTGACGGCTCGAAGAAGAAGAAAGGACACTAAAGGTTTCTAATTGGACTTTTCCCATCACTTCTCAAAACGACCTAACGACCGGCATGACCAGCGCGATCGTATGACCTTCACGCATATGTACATACCACATCGGATAATCCCAGGTGGATGGATATTCTTTCGCGCCATGAAACTCCAACTGTTGTCCCTCGTTTACTTCTCGCGGTGTTATAGCAGGTTTATTATAGCTCACTTTGCTTCTTGCTTTCTTCTGCAAAAATAATAGACTCCATCGACAGAATCGCCGACCATAGACTTTGATGGATTTTTTACATAACTACTTTTTCTTGTATATACCGCGTACGTGTGCGCATGCAGGCCAGACAGTACGGGATACGTCCAACACCCAACCAATCAATCAATTGAGTTTCTCCTTTCTAGTCAGAGGTTCTTGTCGTTCTTGTCGGCGTGGCTCCACTAGCGAGGGAATCATTGACGATCGGATCTTCAAATCAACGCGAAGTTGTTCTATTCTAGAAAATCTATACTTGGGTGCGCACGAAGCTTCGACTTTGTTCTCCAGCTGAGCGCCTCGGGCCGCTTTGGTCAAAACGAGTCATGACGCAAAGTCGACTTCACGGCACACCGTAGGAAAGTTTCCAGACTCAAAGGCTGGATAGTATAATGCACAATAAGGCTGCAATGGAGCAGCGTTCAGAAGCAGGGGCTCCAGCTAGAACGTCAATTGACTTGACGCCAGACTTGCTTATTTGAAATAAGAACACCTCGTGCTGCCCGCATTGCGCAAACGCGTCAGCATCAGAATCGATATCTCAAGCGCTCATCATGCGTACGGTGACGGGTCGGACTCGGACACGAGGAACCTGCTTCGGGGATGAACGACTGTTGGAAAGCAGCTCTATGCAGGCATTATGAAGCTCCACTGACAACGGATAATAGATAATAGATACCCGGCCACCAAAGACGGTCAGAAGCATGTAATGATTAGTATGAACAGGCAACGTGAGCCAAAGTGCACGTCACTTTTCGTACGTACTGACAATGTCTCTACATGCTTTCCATAGACGGCGAGCACGTGCTGGAAATTAGCAGACGACCCGCACGCGTTACCGTATGGGGTCCAATGTTGCCGCCAGAAGTGCTGAAACGCTCAATCAGGACGTATGACAACCGATAGGTAACTCAAGTACTCACCTTTTAAGTACTCTTGTGCTGCCTGGGCATTGGAACTTTGTTTGAAACACTGCGACGTAATTTGTTGCAAGACCAGGATTCACCCCTTACGGCCATCATATCAATTAAGGGGGAACCTTGGACGTTTTCTGGACGTTTCCGACCTGGAAGGTTCAAATAACGTCACGGTCGGACTATATTACCCAGCGGGATCAGCAAGAATAATCACGCCGCGTCTGCAGTGCAGTGGCAAGGGTAAGATTCATCATACGTAGTAACACGCTGAGTCTCAGTTAGCATGCTAGTGGATGCAGGTCCACTGCCTCGTGTAGAGGATAATGACGTTGATGTTGTTTTCGCTGTCACTGCCATCGGGGATTTTGCGGTCTGCGTTTCCCAGGTTGTGGAGGCCCTACTTTTAAACTTCAGGCGCTGATTCTGATGGTAAAGATTGGCAACGCTTCCTCAAAATAGAGAAATGGCTTCGTCGAGATTATTATCGAGTCAGCCTAAATATAAATAATGCAGTCAAAGTGTGAGAACCAAGTTGTCCACAGAGTAATCACAGTCTGTGTTGTCGCTCGGGAGAAAAAAAAATCAAAACGAAAAAGTTACATACATTCTTTGGTGTCAGCATCAGGGTCACCCTGCTGTTGAGAACAGACTCGGAGTTCCCAAGCTTGACCGTCGAGGCGATACTTGCAGGCGCCGTTGGTGCAATTGTGGGTCAGGAATTAAGTGTATTTCTGACCTTGCCTACATAGCTACGAAGAATTCAAAAGCCTTTAGAAGCCTTGACAACAACTTGCCGCATACTTCCGCAGGTCCGGGGTTATCAACGACATGTGACGCTGGAGTGCCTTCCTCTCCCTGAACGTCTAAGCGAGGCCGTCTAACGTATGCCACATCACGATATCCCGGCGGGTGGGCGGCAAGTGTATCGTGAAGCGGATCAACATTCATGATAGCCTCCAGGTCGATATCAAGTTGCATCTATAACCGAAGCCTGCGCGATCCGGGTGATCATTAGCGCATTCAATGCTCTTGCGTACGTACTGGAAGTGCCGTTATTCTAATCGCTGAGATTGTGCGACCCGAGCAATCCTGCGGTAGGACATACGGAGAAAAATAATTTGCGTGACACCGCGCCTCCGCAGAAGTCGCCCCTAACGTCATAAATGTGCACGATTAGACGGGAGAAGACGATATCGACAGCGAATCAAAATATGCATGGGCTAGTGATAGGAGACTCACCGAGGCGTTCACTTGCTTGACCGAATAGTTCGTCCCATCTTGATCTCCGCGTTGCAAATGTCTCCTCCTAATTCTGAAGTAGCAAATTATGACGTAGACAGTACCCCAGAATTTTCACAGTGGTTGCACTCCTGCCCCAGAAGCTTCTATCACCGTGGTGGCGCATTCGGATGCGGTGCGTCAATTAATAGGTGAAACCCGTGAGTTCGCTGGGAACATGCTGCCTTGGCTGATTTGAATGACATGATTACTGTCACGAGCTTGGCGAATCTGGATGAGACTCAGCTGTAGTTTTGGTGCATAAGTTGCGGCGTGGCGGATGAAACGAGATCCGTCCGATTCTATCATTCTATCAATGATATATCACCTGCGAGTGCGGCGTGAATGGCCCGTCCTGGAGAAAGCACGGTACTGTGGAATCATGCTGGAGTCTGGCATAGTGCGCCTGTGTCCTAGACTTGCAGTATTTAGCTATGTGTTTGAATTTGAATTTTGAATTTGAACGTTGAAGCGTTTGAAGTTTGAAAAGCAGGTTGTGGCTGTGCAATCATGTCGTCAATTCCAACTTGCATGTCCGACGAGCGGGCATAGACCGCAGTACTTAATTGTTGAAGATAACTTCAAAATGGCACGCAAGGCTCAAGCAAGGAAACAGGACTTTGCACCTTTTACGTGACAGTCTTAACGATGAACATTAGAAACGCCATGACTCGATATGCCAGACTGTCGTCTGACAAGAGATGAAGGGGAGCAAGGACCTAATCGCTGCTGTACCGCAGGTGTCTTCAACCAGGCTTGATGTATGTCGCAGCCTAGGCGGCTCTTAGTGAAGACTCGTAAGTGTACGTGCCATGGTCTTGCGTCCAAATTGACGACAGACGTTAATGCAACCTGTCTAATACAGACCTGGAAGAGGCCTTTAATTTCCATTCACTGAACTCCCTAAAGTGTCTGATGCAATCTCGCGTGACGGCCTTCGTGCTACTAGTACGGCGTCATGGCAGCCCGTGAATGTGCAGGTTACGGCCGGTCTGGGTGCAGGTTTTAGGTCTGCGACTACGATAAAGTCTTTGTGCACGCTCGGCAAGTCAGCAAACCAGAATGGAGTTTTAATGAATTCTCCTATGTGCTCATCACTAGTACTAGTACTCCCCCACCACCTCGTTGCCTGCCGCCCGCGATATCGAAAGGAAGGTTGATTCGGGCTTAGTTAGTTAAACGGCCTGCGCCAGTGTGGGTAGGGTCCAGATGATTTGGTAATCCCCCAAAATACATCTACAGCGTCTTCCGAGAGGGTGGCCTGCTCAGCGAAAAATGTGTTTATGGAGGGGGCAGGACTTCAGGGGCAACCACGATAGATATGGTGTAAAGCTGAGGCTGTAGAATGTCGTCTTTAAGCTGCCTCGCACAGCGGAGGAAGAGGTTGAAGTCGAGAAAGGGCATAGCAGCGAGCTCGGCGTGCCGCTGCATGGCTGCAATGATGGATCCGTGCTCAGCATGTGGAGGGGGTGGGAAGCGGCGGGTTCAAGTTGTGGCGGTGATACGATTCAGCCGCTGAGGACTTCAAACTCCGTCAGCTGTGCCGAGTGTGCACCCAGACTTTGTCAGACTTAGAGTCTGCGCAGACCTGCACCCAGACCGGCCATTTCAGACTCGTCCTCGCGAGTTGACATGCATGCACAAGCGACTATATATAATATGTACTGCCAGCCATCCGGGCAGTCCCTCACATTACCCAACCCCCTCTTGATACACAAACGAACAAGCCCACCACCCGCATCCACAAGAGGATAGTGGCAACCTCCCCCAACAACATCTGCCCTCCCCATCATCCACCTGCAGGGTTTCACTATGGTGGCCCGCATCCGCATAGAACAAACTCAACTCCATCATGGCAACTAGCAGACATGGGGTTCATACCAGCTCGTGCCGCTCAGCCAACACCCGTTGCAATCAGCTCAACAACAGGCATTTTCGTACTTGCCTTGTTCATCAGATGATCACCCATAGCTGGGAATATGGACGCCGTGCTTACCCGCTGCTTCGGGTGTAGTATCATGATGTGCCGAAGGGACAGCAGAGGGAAGAAAATTGTGGTGATGATTGGGAGTGTTGTTTTGGATGGCGCCAACAGTTATGTCTCTCTGCCATGCCCTTTCTCATCCTTTACTTCCATCTTCATCGCGCAAGGCAGACTTGACCATCCCTCCACTGTATGTCCGGTTTATAAGGGCGGTCACAATCAACGGGATTTTCAGCCTGGTGCGAGTGCGAATCGATACGCTCACTATCAACACCGCTGCCTGAAGGCTATCTTCCGCTCACAGCCAGGTCTTTTCAGAGATCTTATCCATCAACCACCGGCTGGAGTCATTGACGTTGTCGGGAGCGTTTAATTCCGTGTGTCTACGTAGAGTGTAAGGTTAGGATGACAATAAACAGGATTTCTTCTTACACGCAAGTTGAGGCGAGCTGTGGAGCAGCAGCACATACCCGACTTTGATGTGCTTGAAATCGAACCACGGATACTTGAGAGGTACATCAAGCGCAGTAGCGCTCGCCAGTACTGTCCCGGCTGACAGTGACTGACATTCTCCAAACATATATACGCCATATTTTGTGATCATACAACCATTTCGTACAGTTCTATGTCCTGAATCTACCTCGACAAACCTTTCAAGCAACCCGCATTTACAGCCGAGATACCTCAGCTCCACTCCGAACCGGAATATCATTGACGTTGTGTTTCATTGCCCAACATTAAGGTCTCGCTGAAGACAAACAAGTCAACGGGATTGCTGCCACAACATGACGGTGAAACATACACAGGCAATGATTTAAAGTGATTTCAAGAATAGTCTTGATTAACTCCGCCTTCGCCTGAGAACATAAATATTCTTTCTCCTTCTCCTGAGAGCATTCGAAAGACTTTTTTGCCTTCTCCCTAGAGCGTTCAAAAGATTGCTGTGCCATCCTTTGGAAGTGTTTAAACGGTAATTTCGCCATCCAAGTAGACGAGTTTCCTTGATTTGTGTAGACAGCAGTCCTCACAGCTTCTTCATATGAGTGGGCAGCAGTAGTCACAGCTTCTTCATATGCCTGGACGGCAGCGCCCACTCCTTCCCTGACAGTAACTGCATACGGAGATGCAACGTACCGCTCGAGAGCGACATAAAAAGAGGGACCAGACTCTTGCTGGT
>MU179321.1:12470-124665 GCA_016767475.1 Suillus weaverae
CCATGGGTAGTTACCTCTCAACTGCATATTTCATGCAGAGCTCCAAGTTGGCCTGCTGGGTCGAGACGAACAATTGCTGCAGTACTTCGTTATCCAGAGTTCCAGCCGTGCACTCGATGAGTGGCCCGCAATCTGCATCGTCCTTGTCCATGTCTGATGGATCAACAGTCATCATGTCCGGGTTCATAAGTCGACGATGAACAGCTTACTAGGGAGGCATATATGACGTTTTGGAGGGCGTCGAATGTCCTTAGAGTGGTATAAAAACTTCAATTGTGACCCGATAGCAAATGATTCTTCGGCATGCTTTGGCGCCAGTTCTTCAGCCTCCTCCATCGATGCTCCCTTCGATTTCAGCTGTGCGTATGCGACGTCGTAGAGGGCATCAAACTTTGTGAACAATACTATCACTGCAACTGAGGATTGTGAATCTGCGCATCAGTCGAACATCAACGATCGTCGGATGCGAAAGCTTACTGCTTCCTGTGTCGCACTGAGAGAAAAATTTGATTTCGCCTTCGGTGAATGACCTGCTTGCCTCGTCCATTGGGATGCAGTACCTATGGTAAGAACGTGAGGTAGCGCATGTCGCGATTGATCAGTTGCGATTACCAGATAACATGGAGTTGATCCTTTATGCTGGTTTCCTTAGAACGGCTCGCGATAAATGCCTTCATCTTGTCAAATTCGGATTCCCCGCCTGCTTCAAACCCGCGTGAATCATGAAAGACGAAACCTGGGTTGTTGCGAAACACCATTTCATTCTCAATATCGTGTTCTCCACGCTGATAACGCGTCAGTTCATGTTACCAGCTATCGAAAGCACACGTCACCTCTGTAGAAGCCATCAAAACTTTGGGATCGATCTAATGTCCATCGCTCAGTCATCACTACCATCCTCCTACTAGCATTGTGATGCCCACCTTTTTTCCAGCGCTGTTGTATATCTGTGGGTTCTCCCGTGTATTGCAAACTCTCTGGAGGATGGTAGTTTTTCCTGCATTCGCTCTTCCTATAACGAGGATTCGAAAGCGACCGATTCTCTGTCTTATCTTTGAAGGGTCCATGGGGGAAGGTAAATGTGACGGAGAAGCGTTGGTGTAGCCTTATATTCACTGCAGTGTGTGAACTCGGTGAATGCCCGAGTTCAAGTCAGCAATTAGATTCAGTGGGCAATGGGTATGAGACGTACGTATACGACATGAGGCACACACGAGGATACCTCGCGTCGATGTAGCTTTGATCGCTCGGAAGTGACGAAATATCTGTGTTGAGTAACAAGGATCCCTAAGCTGAGTCGCGTGACGACCTTCGTGCTACTAGCACGGCGGCCGCATGGCAGCCCCCGCTGAGCAGCTACAGCATCTGAATTTGGTCCCTGAATTCGTTCTATGGCAAGTTATTTGACTAGCTAATAGTCTGGGGCAACACCAGTTCAGTGGTGGGTCCGATGAAAGCACACGCCTTCGATGAAATACTCCTAATGTCTGCCCTCCATTACCCTCGAAGCAGTTCCGTACTCTCCGCACGCGTGTGGGGTCACTCTATCTCTATCTCCGTTTATATAAAATAGCACGGTGTCTTGATAACGACGAAAATAGTTGGTTTGATGTTCATTGTTCTGATACACCAACCGTCACTGCTCTTTAAAAAATTGGCCCCCTCATTTTTTTGTGTCTTTGCTATGTTGTTGACCTGGACGACGCCATTTCTCGGTGTGAGGAAGCGCCGCATGTCTTCGCTAGCGAGTTTATGCCTCCTGAGGCCTGAGTCCTGATGTCACCTGGTAACACATTGTTGGACTCTACCGTGAAGCCACCAAAGCACCCATGCTGAAATATTTCGCCGTGCACTTTCCAAGGATATGATAAACTGCATGATAGCGGCGAACTTGACGAAGCCATCGTTATGTTCCGTTATTATTCGAATGGAGGAGATCGCACCACTCAAACCGCCAGTTGGATTCAAAGAGGCGGAAAGTCGTGATGCATGAGAGTCCGCCGTGACGGGAGAACCGCTTCAATTACTTCGCGGTCTGGGTGATCATTATTAGTGCATTGTTCCAATACGTACTTACTGGTACATAGTGCCCCTTCGGCAGGCCTGATTCAAGTCGCTGCGATGCATGCTTCGATAGCGCAAACCGGACATCTGCTGTCGCGTTCCGAGCTAGCTTGGACTTGGATATGGACTAGTGCTCAAAGTGTTTCAGTAAGGACATGGGAAGTTGACCGCGCCGCAGGGCCACGAGAGAACGGGAAGAAGCGAATCACAAGTCACCAGCGATGGGAGACTCACGAAATGGTTCACTGCATAACGGAGTACATATGAATTTGTCACATGCTGTTTTTGTATTGCAGATGAATCTTCACCAGCCTTTATTCCGGCGATGTGCAACCTGACTCTTGAAAGTTATTGACTCGAGCGCCTATGTCGTGATGGCGGATTTATGCACTGACAATCAAAACCAAATGATTATGAGTGGACAGGAACGTGCTGTCTTAACTAACGGGAATCGAAATCTCACGTATATATGTGGCTGACAATGAATGCCAAAAGTAGTGTCATGAGCATGGAGTTTTGGTGTAATGCAGCTTTGATCACTACACACCTGCATTTGTGGCGTGGCTGTTGAAATGAGGGGCGACTCTATCACTTGCTGTTGGCGCACCTCAAGAAATCACAGCTCTGAATGATAATGTGATCTGGGGCTCCTCGTTCGCATCTCAGACTCATCAGAAAGGTAGCTCACGCCAAATGGCTGTGCCCGCAAGTTAATATGCAGTGGGAAGACCCAACTTTCTGATATTAATATATACAATTAGAGCTTCGCCATCGCCTTCAAGCCCACCAAACCTTCGATATCCCTGTACTTATAGTACAGGTTGAGCGACTCAGGGTTTGCCACAGTCCCACTCGGCTTTAGATCGGACCCCGAAACAATCTGCTTCACCGCAATCTCAATTTTCTTGCCGTTTACAGTGTACTGCAGAGACATCAGGATCGTCGTGTTCACCGCATAAGCAACCTACGTACTGGGATATCTGTGGTATCGAACACGTAGGCTGGGACGTGTCTCGGGCTAAGGCTAGTCCTGATCGCGCTCTTGATGCGGTCAATGAGGGCAGGTGTGAGTTTGTGCCCTGAGCGCATCTTCAGAAAGAGCAGGACACGCTCGTCAGGGTCTTGTGCCCTCCGTTGGCCCACGCACAATGAGTCATCGAGCTCGTCGGAGAAAGACTCTAGGACAGTGTAGATCTCCGCTGAGCCAAAACGGACACCAGAGGGGTTGAGCACGCCATCGCTGTGGAAATGATTAGACCAGATTGCATATGACAAGACATAAAAATAGCCAGTACCTCCGCCCTAGAAAAATAAACCCTGTTGTCTTCGGATTTTTGACTACAAAATCGCCTTGACGCCAGACTCCTGTGCTCCGCATCAATGTAAACATGCACATCAATATCTGGACGAAATCAGTTGAATTTACCTGGGTACATATCGTAATATGCCTGTCGGAATTTTTTGCCAGACTCGTCGCCCCAGAAACAAACAGGTATCGAGGGATGCGGCCGGGTGATGACGAGCTCGCCAGGCAGACCTGTGTTCTCAATGTTCTTACCCGCGGGATCGAATAATTCAACGGCCATGCCAAGAGATTTGCCTTGAAGTTCTGTGTGGAACGCACAGTTAGTTCAAGTTAAGAGAATGGTACTTCGGACACAACCTCCAGCATGTAGTGGGAAACTCGACACGCAAGAGACAACTGAGGAGTGCTAGTTTAGGTACATAGCAAGGGGCGACCCAACGAAAACTTACATGCACAGAACACGTCTGTCCCTCCAGAAGACGAACCTATATGTAGCTTCCTACCAAACGCCTCGTGCGTCCACTCCATCAAAGGTGCAGTTATTACAGCCCCTGTGACTGTTATCTCACGAAGAGCTTCAAAGGATGCAATTTCAACTACAAAAGTAATTAGCATCAGCTCTCAAGACTATGATCCGACCATACGCGGCTTGATATCCCTCATCTGGACTTCGGTCAGGAAGCGTGGACTTGTGCCAAACACCGTGACACTAAAAGAGTTTAGTCACTGATGATCTGTGCTCGCCAGTGTCTTCGTACCCCTGGTCATTAATGAACTTGAGATAATCCCTGAGGTCAGGGTGGAATGGTGATCCATCGTAGAGGACAATGCGTGCACCACATGCAAGACCTGAGAGCATGAATGGCCACATCATCCAACCCGTCTTGTATGGGTATGAGCTGATCACTTCACGCACAGCATATGTATATAGGCTTGCTTACTGTAGTGTATTGGAAATAGACATCAGTCGGGAGGATGCCGAAGCCAACCATGCAGTCCTTCTTGCTGTTCATGAGGGCGCCCTGTACAGGGATATAAATAGCAGAATATGGCACGTTAGTGGGACGCGTACACCACCGCAGTGGACTATGCATTTCGGCGGACCGCTTGTTCCCGAGGAGTATAGGATGTACAACGGATGACTGAAAGGCAACTGCTCAAATTCCAGTGGTCGACCATCACCTGATGCAAGGAAAGAATTCAATGTAACACTAGACAAAGGTCAAGTGAGAACACGCGTTAATGAATGGGAGTCGTGGACAAACCTGTTGGGTATGTTTAGAGACTCTGGGACGGTGTTTCCGGTCTTCACACTCGGCAAAGTAATGATGCGCTGTACGCCAGATGTGCGAAGGTCCTGCTCCACTTCCAAAACCTTCTGCACTAGGCTGACTGTCTTCCCCGCGTAAACAATCTCCGTTTCTGTGAAAATGAGCTTTGGTTTGATCTGCCTGTACCTATCAAGTATGCCCTAGTCAAGGTGGAACGTCTTGCGAGTCTATGAGAAATACGATAAGGCTGACCTGGGTACCCATGTCAGTTGCAGTACTGGAGAATATTGCCCCTACACTGGAAGCCGCAAGAGCAGCTACCACAGCGGTTATGGAGTTGGCTATGATAGCTACGACCATCCAAGGTGAACGATCTGTGGCAAACTCTACAGGCACCCCCTTTACTCACCCGCAACCCTATCTCCAACCTTCAATCCATTCGCGCGCATTGCGGCTGCCATTCTGCGCACCATCTCTCTTAGCTGGCGGAAGGTATAATGCGTCACGACTCCGAGTTCATTTCCTGCTGTGCATGCGATACCGTCGTCGTCTCGGTAGAGAAGGTTCTCCGCATAATTGAGGCGTGCTCCTGGAAACCATTCGGGCACCTCTTCGTATTTGCCCTTTTGGACTATCTACAGTTATGTTCGATGTCATAAAGAAAGAACACCAACATGAGTGGACACACCTTTGTGGGATCTGGGGGGACAGAAGACAAAATACCCATAAACTGCCAGAGGTCGAGCCAGAAGGTGTAGTTGGACACCGAGTATGCATGCAGGTCATGGTAGTCCTCTACAGCATGAACTCCAGTCAGGCTCTCGTTATATGAGAGATATCACGCACTGAGTTTCAGGTTGTGCTTGAGGTTAATTTCACGCCTTAGCTTCTCGCAGACGACGTGAGACGGGTAAGGAGGTGTCCAAATAAGGCGTGACTGGTCGAACTGAGCACTCATGGCAGTATGCTTTAATTAAGTACTAGTTGCAGTTGGCTTGGGTGGAAGTTTAGCCAGCAGGGGAATCTCGGGTCGTCCGTTGCTTGAGGTGTCCTCTCCGGATCCCACCGTCGGGGCACGACCTGCCAGGGAAGCAATATAGATCCTACTGTGAGAGGCAGCCACAAGTCTAAAAGTATGTGAGCATTTTCTCGGTGATCACGTGGCCAAGTTCCATAAGATCACCCTCAAATCAAAGATCCAGCAACTTGACCTGACAGTCTGAACAACTTGACGCAACTCGGAGTCGGTATAGACAGACGGTCGTCCAACTGATGAAGGTGAGCACTGAGCAAGCAACTCGACCAAATTGATGTACACAATGACATTAGGTTTCAAATAAGTTCATGGTACTCGGATCCACTGTCATCAGGACTTGCCCATCGATGTCCTTATCTCTACTGCTCCAGTGTTCAAACTTCTGGAATCTGCTCATACCCCTCGGCCTTGGCTAGTAGGACATACGTTGACAGTGCAGCTCCTCCACGCAAAGGGACCGATACGGTCAATCTACATAGACCATCCAGTAACCATCAAATCCGGTGATCTTCTCGACGTGTGATCCGATCATGTAATATTCCCCGACATTCAGCTCGTCCTCCTCTCGTTTACTTACCCTTGTATCCCACACCATAGAATGTCTAACTGCTTATTCCCGAAGAGTGATGCCCATCGAGAAGCAGCTCAGCCACCCTCTCTGTTCGCACAAATACGGAAACTGACCTTCAGAAGGCAGAAGATGGCCGTGTCATTATTGTCTACGCAAGTCAGTATAGCTGCGATGGTTCAATCATCCTTATAGTAGTGGCCAATATGATCAGGATCCTATCCATCTTCCACTTGGTCTTACACTAATCGAGGTCTTGCAGTTGTCCTCCGAGTTGGCTCTCCTGATCACCGACTTGAATTTCACAAACTTGCCGGCGTCCCCCGACTTTGGCGGCACTCATTCGTGCGAGGAAACAGCCTTAAACCTGGCTGCAGACAATCACCTTCGGTGGGTCGCTGCTGAGTTGGGTGTTGTCGCTGAGCATGTTGCGCCAAATATATCCTTCACATCGCTCACGGACGGCGATGCAACAGTTTGAGGGACGTTGGATGTGTTGAGTCAAACAGCAGCTTCACCTGGCCTGCCATGCATTGCCGAATCCAAAATAACCATTCGAGTATTTCGCCAACCACGATAGACCTTTAAATGATCAGCGACATCATGCAAACTCACTTGCAGAATCCAGAATTTGTATTCTTGTCGGCTGGCCACACTTCGGTGGGCGATCAGTTGAGCCCCGATGAGCCGATTCATCTCGCTGCGGGGATGCAGTTATCCAGATTTCGCAGTGTGATTGGCTCTATGTGGCCTGTTTACGATGATGTTGCAGGTCAGATCGTCTCTTTTTTTCTACGAAAACCTGTTTTTTGTGGGAGCGTCGCACAAGGCCGTGAAGACGTTGCGCAAGAAAATTCCGTTCGAACAACAGATTCACATAGAGGCCTAGGTTCGGTATATATCCTGTTCGCCGTACATTTGCAGTGTAAGTGCATGCATATATTTGAAGACGAACTAACTATACCAGGAGGTAGTATTATGCTCCGTGATGAGAACATGATCATATGTGACCAAACGACGGAAGGAATGGATTAATCAGATCGTTCTTCGCATCACACGAACACCTTGCAACAACATGCACATGAAGGAGTTACAGCCGTGCAGTTGTCGAGATCATATTTGATACACCACGCGATCGATTGTATTGTGTATGGGGACGATGAGCATGAGCAAGCGGAAAGTACACCACAAATACAGGGAGCTATGAAGGATGAAAGCAAGGAATCTAATGACCCAAAACACAGACGCTCAAGCTCTCAAGATTCGATAAAGGCCTCCCTAATCACTATTTTCAGAATGGCGCTGAATCTACACTGGATTTGCACAGAGCATGGCTGGTGATGCATCTACAAGCGACGTTATAGAACTGTCCTTTGCTGTAAGCTATGAGAACACGTACTATTTACTATTGGCAGCAGCCCGCTGAGCCCGCTTTTGAGCTCTCGGCCGCCTCGCGGACGAGTGTTCATCGTTACTACCAGAAGGGTCGGAGTGCTTTTTGTCATTCTTTGCCTGCTTCTTGAATCTGTGCTTTTTAACTGCACGTACGAATAACATGATCATGGTGGTTTGAGGAGTGATATATGATACTGGTAAAGAGTGCTTGCAATAACTTGTCCTCAAGCCCCTTTCTTCGTTATTTGTCAGCATCTGCGGTGCATTGATCATTGAAAAATTGATGTGAAGCGTTTCATGTATCTAACAAGCTTAAGCAGGCACATAAGGTCGCTTCGTTGCTTCAGAGTCGCGCGTCACAGTGAATTTTGTAGCTGTGTTTGACGAAGAAGACTTGGTCTTACTAAGTTGAAGCATGTTGTCTCGGAAGAAGCCGCTATAAACGTGTAAAGTCACGTGAGATATAGACCCTTTAGAAGAGCGTTGGACATTCCGCTCACTGAAACGTTGTCAATGTCAGTTTGACTGCACGCTTACACTTCGTGTTCTTTGACTTGATTGTCGCTCATTTCCACTCTATTTCATTTCGCAGTCATGTCGCTCGACAGCGAACCCGTTAAAATGCCTCATTCAACTCTTGGGCCTTCGTTACTCACTGCACAGCTCAATGGCACCAAGCCAACAATTAATGGACATGCCTCAGAAAGTAACGAGATTTCGTCAACCTCTGAACGGTTGCAAGTCATTAATGATGAGAAGAACTTCACGTTAGTCTGCTAGCATGTATGAATTTTCATCGAGTCCTCAATTACACTACTTCCAACAGAACCCACTTGACATCTCAGATAGGACGGTGGGGTCTGCGCGACGCCGGCTTCAATTATAACATAGTAGCTGTCTTCGGGTCGCAATCTACTGGGAAGAGTAAGCTGTTGAAATACCAACGTCTGGAAGTGCTGTCCACTGAGGGCTGTGGCAGGTACACTGTTAAACAGGCTATTTGGTACTACCTTTGACGTCATGGATGAGACAAGACGACAGCAGACTACGAAAGGTGAATATATGGACTAGTCAACTTTCGTATTCGTGCTAACTCGGCTTGAGGTATCTGGATGTGCCGAGGGAAAGACATGGGTGTCATGGTTATGGACGTGGAAGGTACTGATGGACGAGAACGTGGAGAGGACCAGGTACGAAATATCAGTTAATAGTGGTTCTTATCATTCAACCACTCTCAGGACTTTGAACGCAAATCCGCTCTTTTCTCCCTTGCTTCGTCAGAAGTACTTCTCATCAACCTCTGGGAGCACCAAGTTGGCTTATACCAGGGTGCAAATATGGGTCTTCTGAAGACTGTGTTTGAGGTGAATCTTGGACTGTTTGGCAAGAAAGCTCGAGATGGGTAAGGTCATTCCACACCAATCCATTCTCACGTCCTCAAGTTCTCGCATGCGCAGCTCTCAAGGACGTACTCTGCTACTATTCGTAATCCGAGACCATATTGGGGTTACTCCCCTCGCGAACCTCCAGGCTACCCTTACTGCAGACCTTGGGAAAATCTGGGATTCCCTTTCTAAACCGCAGGACCTCCAGGATTGTCAACTTTCGGATTACTTTGACCTCGCATTCACAGCACTACCTCACAAAATACTGGCTACAGATAAATTCGAAGTTGAAGTCCAAGAACTGCGGAAACGGTTTGTGGACAAGACGAGAGATGATTTTGTCTTCAAGTCCGCCTACCATAAAAGAATTCCCGCTGACGGTGTGGCGTTCTACATGGAAAACATATGGGTAAGGAAATTATTCATGTCCACAAATCACGCACTGAAGATGTAATGTCTCAGGAACAAGTACAAACGAACAAGGACCTTGATTTGCCTACTCAGCAGGAACTCCTAGCACAATTTCGATGTGACGAGATAGCGTCCGTCGCGCTGGCAGACTTCACAGAACAGTCGAAGTCGCAGCGGAGACCCATCGAGGCAGGCCACGTTGTAGAAGGTCTTGGTGATTTGATGCGAAATTGGAGGTCCCACGCACTCAGTGAGGATACCTTTTATATCTCAATGATACGCGTTCTTATATATTTCCTAGGCCGTTACGACTGTGATGCATCTCGCTATCACCAAGGGGTGTACCAACGGAAGCGTGCTGACCTTATTGGGGTTATGGATTCGACGCTTTCTCCCCTCTTCCTCGGGCAGCTCAAGAACTTGCACAAGTCATGCCTCAGTGCCTTCAAAAAGGAGCTTCTTGAAGGCTTGCGTGGTGATGAGTATAGCTTCGCGGACGTGGTTGGGAAGGCGCGGACAAAGTGCGAGACACGGTTCGCAGATGGTGCGAAGGAGGTCTCGGTGGAGGACACTGACTGGACATGGCAGGACGAATTCGAGTCTCTCAGAGAGGAGATTGGTAATGTGGCCGACCAGTGCAGGAAAGATGAGACGAAGAAGATGGTCAACCTAATTGAGGTATGTTGCCTGAAAATTGTCTCGATGTCCACTCAAATATTCTCATAGAGGAACTTCAGAAAGCAAATTTCTGAACCTGTCGACATCAGTCTCAACAAAGCTACACCTTACATGTGGGACAAGGTCTTGAGCACGTTCAAAGAAACGCTCGAGAAAGCTGAGTCGACCTATCTGGCAAAGGCAAAAAGTGAGTTATTTCACCTCCTTTTCACGTTGTTCTCAATAATTCATGATACAGGCTTCAACTGCACGGATGATGAGAATGTAACATCCCTCGCTGCCCTGCGGAAACGTGCCTGGCTCGCTCTAAAGGCCAAGATCGACGAGCAAACTGCTGATACTGTGATTCTCGGCAAGCTTCGGACTCATTTTGAAGAGCGCTTCCGCTACGATGAGAATGCTGTTCCTCGAGTTTGGAGACCTGATGATGATATTGATGGGGCCTTCAAGGCAGCTAAGGAGCAGGTACATGTCTTTGCGAGTTTCTCCCTGCATATACTTACATTTGAATGGTGTCTCAGACGATTGATCTCATCCCTCGCTACGCCAAGATTACTCCCGTTGATTCTTCTCTTGAATTCGTACTACCCTCAGAATCCTCTGACCCCCTGAATTCCACGGATGAATTTGATTTCCCTTCAACGCTCGTCATCTTCACTGAGACGAAGTCTCTTGACCTCACTTCTCGCTTCCGAAAGGATGCAGATGCATACTACGTCGAAGCGAAACGCAGCACTGTATCGAGCATTTCACAGGTCCCATACTGGATGTACTGCGTCCTCGTCGTACTTGGCTGGAATGAGGCCATGGTGGTGTTGTTCAGCCCTCTGTATTTCACGTTTACTTTGATGGCGCTCATAACTTCGTACGTACATGATTTCAATTCAGCTATTGATGAAAATCCTCACTTGATCATCTGTTACTTTTCAGCTATTTCATTGCCAAGCTGGGTTTGACAGGACCTTTGTTTCAGGTTTCGAAAACCGTCCTGGCCGAGGTATGTTTTATAGCTCTATTCTGTTATTTTTCTCACGAATCATGGTTGCGATAGGTACAGACACAAGCTACTAACCGCATGAGGGCTCACTTTTCGCAACCTGTTCCAGCACAGCCTGTGCGAGTAAGTTCTGTCAGAGATTACAATGAGGATAGTGATCAGGAAATGAGGAGGTTGAGGTCGGAGCCTATGTAACTTCCTCTCTTCTCTTCATTACTCGGAGAGCCGTTTGTTTTTATAATCCGGAACATGTCTAGATTTGTCGTTATGCATAAATTCATGTAATTCTGAGTTCTACCGCTCGAGGCATGGGCGATTGATATTCTGTGGATACAAAAACACTACGCATGGAGTTGAGGGAGAAAAAAAAAGTGATCTGACCCAGGCTCGAACTGAGGACCTTCTGTGTGTTAGACAGATGCGATAACCAACTACGCCATCAGACCGATGGAACGGCCTCTCATTGCGTCATAATAATATCAATACTTTGCAATACGTTAATTCCCCCAATATTCTCAAGTAAAGATTTTACTGAACTTAAAGTGGAGTATCATCGTATGTCATATATTATAACGGCTGGACAGATTGTCACCTCTACCCTCCTCTGCCATTGCAATGGGTCCTGGTAAGGTATTTCCTGAAAGCAGAATTATTCTGAATTTGACCCGTGAACGGAAGTGTGCCACTGGCAAGTCCTGAGCCGCCTGCAACGCATGGCTCGTTCCTTGGCGTACTGTCTGGCTGTGCCGCTCCGCGTGTCAACGCATCGCCTAATATGAATTTAGACCCTTTGTTTGAGAACTTGAAGCAAGAACTCCGACACAGTGGTGGGCCTGGTGGGAGCATACACAGGCCATCTCCAAATCCCTTCATCGCGACTGATATTTGAGATGAATTCCGAGCAGTGCAGACAAAGTGCCAGTGATCCCTGGATAACAGCCAGGTTGACATAAGTCAGAATCGCCGTTGAAAAATTGAACACCCATTCCAGTATTCAAGGTTGTATATGAAATTCCGGTCGTCGAGGAAAAACGACCATGATGTCTGCCAAGGTATGCCGCGCGCTTGTGTGTGGTTCAAGGAGCTGACATAGCATTACTATGATTGCCGGACGGATACGTGCCATGTGCTGTGCCCGTGAGGTTTCTTTTATCTTCCTTCGTCTATGAAGGGGAGAACTACGGGTTTTCTGTCTCCTGGCAAGATGGCTGGACTGGGGCTATATATGATGCTGTATAATGTATCTCAGTTTCTTCTGGAGGATTCCAATCTATTTTCGGCACGGTCATACTTACGTACGTTGACATTTTCACCGTGGAAGCGAACCACCTTCAGGGGGTGCTCTTGCTCTTGCTGCTCAGATTTCACGGTCTATGCTTTCGTAGCATAGTAGCTGGTGAGGGAGAACGAGTGAATTGGACAACGAGTTGAGGTACAGAGTTTTAACAGTGTCCACTGTGTAAGCAGTGAGACACGAACCTAGGGTTTCAAGCGGGTGGGTACCGATCAGGTCACCCTGCGTGAGACTTGAAACTCTAGGGAGCGAACGCAGTACATCGGACAAAAGAATCGATGAGGCAAGGGAATCAAGTATTTGTCCGCACCCTGAGAGAGGGAGTGCGAGTGCGACAGAATGACGAAAGAATAGGGGCGCAGATCTAGCCACGTGCCTGAGCTCGGCTAGCGCAGAAAATCATTAATATTGTAGTGCTGCTATTTCGGTCGTTCTTTCTTTGTAAAACTCCCCTGGCTAGGCCTCTTTTGTACGACCGCCTTCCCACTTTCTTTGTATAAGACTGCCTTCGTTGCTATACACATCGATAGTGTTCAACGACGTTGGGGAGTTGGATATGGCGAATGAATGTACTTTTGGTTGCCATCTGTACTAATCAGCGTGTACACAAATTAGTAAGGTGTGGTTTTTCGCTCGTAAGTAGAGTGGATTTCAAGGGACTCAGAGAGCGTTGCTGACCTTTGAGAAATGTCTGCCACGATGTCGACTTGGGGCACTGTTCAAACCTGTGTTAGATCAATGAAATATCGATAGAACGTTGACCTGCGGCAGTACTACGATATGACACTGCTTCGCGATTTACTACGAACTTCCACTGGATCGCATCCTGATCGCATCAGCCCCTGGATGCATATTCCCTCTTTCCTTGAATTCATGCTGAATTGACTCAGTTACTTAATTCACTCAATCAGATATCATCCCTTAAATAAATTCTCACTTCAGCGATGCAAGCGCTGGATGGTGGTATATCACACACGATCGTCATACATTCATCAAGTTCGCCACTCCCTTACTCCCATCCTCCGATTCAGTATGACCCTAGTATCGAATGATCCCAGCTGGTGGCCATTCATCAATTCATATCAGATTTTCGGCTATTTTACAGGTTCGTGGAGAGACATACGGATGATGATGGTGACAACCCGATTAACCTTGGCCACTGTTGCACAGTTGCTGCCTCTGTTGGGGTAATCTACGATTGGGGTGAGCAAGACTGAGTACGGAAGAACCGCTGACATCCTTATGGCAAAGTTCTCAGCGCTTACGTTTGGACAAGAGGTAGGTCGATCCATTACTGGTGCAGCCATCTTGCTAAGAATAGTTTAATAGGTTGAACTGTTTTGGGTGAGCGTATTTCGACATAAAGAGAACGACATAAAATATTTCTAATTCGCGGCAGAGCCAACGCTGGTCCCCGATGACCGTTCTGTATCTCAGTGTATGTAGCTTGTGTTTAAATGTGCTTAGCAAGTTGGGCTAATGCGAACACGTCCTAGATACGCTATGTTGGATTAGGATATGTTGTGTATGTGTGAAAGGCTAGAAATTTGGCGTTGTGCTCATCAGCAATCTCTCACAATCAGCCTCAAGATGATGAGCACGTCACCTCATGTTCATCGTGTTCGTTTCTTCTGACTGGCGGCATACAGTTAATGTTCCAACGATCTCAATCTCAGATTCAGTGAGTGTTCCGCACCGATGCCTTCCATTCCCGCCTAAACAGCTGAACTACCATGCAGGGGTGAGTGAGGTTCTCGAACAACTTATTGGTTCAATATAACGACTGCCACAGCTGTGAGTTTATTTTGGGCGTGTTATCCTCCGAGGCTGATAACTAATGTTACTGGATTTATCAGGCCGTATCATGTACGATACACTGGAAAGCACCAATGAAGTTGTAGATGTAATGCTGGGTGGTGAGCTATACACCTCCGTGATGTTGCCTTGACTAAACCATCAGGCAAGTCATCATGGTCGCTCGGCTGCATGCCATGTATCGGCGATCCAGAAAGGTGCTAGTATTTCTCGTTGTCATCTTCCTAGCCATCAGAATCGCCAATGCAGTGATGGCCGCAATATCCATGATGTATATCACAGTGGGTAAGCTTTGATTATAGACAAAAGACTGGGTTGCATCGGGCTCATTGACAAATACCAGAGGAAGTCGTTCTCTCCGGCACCTATGGATGCAACGTTAATTATGGGGAAGATCCCATACTCTTGTATACCATCACTTGGATACTCGCCATTGGATTTGAAGTCCTTGCGCTGTGTCTCGCAGTCTGGATTGCTGTAAAACACTTCCGTGAACTCCGACAACACTCAACAAGATGTATTATTCAGGACGGTTTCACGGTGTTAATGAAAACTCACGTGAGTTATTTTGCGAGGTGAGCTCATGATGTGAAGGTGGCTCTCTTTCCGCTGAAATTCTGCACATGCGAGTTTCTTTGCAGGTTCTTGCTTCTACGTCGGTTATTTTTCTCCGACGCTCTCAGCGGTATGCCGAATTGTCATCAACCTCTGCATGCGGCCATGATTCATCATTTTCATAGAACCCAAATTCACTGGAAACTCAAGTTTATCTTGGTTTCGCTCAAATCTTCCAGTTCGCGCAGTTGTTTGTGCTGGGACCACGCCTGATCCTGAGCGTTCGGGAATATCATGCTGAGCATCTAGCCGGCCCAGATACAGCAACTGCTACTACCTCAATTACTTTCCAGGAGTGCGTCCACGTGTCAACGTCAACTAGCAGCAGCGTGTAATACTGGAGATGCTCGATGTGATTGATTTACGATGAGCGGGTAGTCTGGGGAGAGAATTTATTTCTAAGCCAGTGTAATTAAAGTCTTGTCGTGGTACTTATTCAAGTTCAAAGTTTTTTGGTGTTGCGAAGTAGCAGACGTTCGCGATTTTGTAATGTGGCTCGTTACAAGCTTGCTCCACTGCTCTGCAGTAGTAATGACATAAGATAAGGATAGCAACAACATAATGATAAGGTATGTATATAAAGTAGTACTAATAAGTAGTGATGGCATAAGGTAACAACATTAAAGATAAAAAGTACTGGCAAGGGTATCTGTCCTAACACATACCATACATAAGAAATGGGAGGACAGTCATTTTCTGCGATGACGGCGTCTTTCCCATATGCTCAGGACGAGCTTGGTCGTAGACCAAACCCACTCGTGACGACCCCATGGACCTGTGTGGAGAATTTGCGAAGAGCCTGGGCCACATCGCCCAGGAGGCCTTTCGAAGGCGGCGCAGAACGAACATCTTCTGACGCGGGAGGCTGCTGCGACGGCTCCCCTGCATCAGCAGTGCGATGCTGTGCAATAATCTGGAAGATATGCTTGCGAGACTCGCCGAGGCATTTGTCGTCGATCGAAGTGATGCAAATATGGTTGGCGATAGATTTTAGTTGAGGCTGAAGTGTCAACGAAATTCTGGACCACCAACTGTCGATAGTAGACCGTTCCTCAAAGTGAGTGAAGACGAGTATGATGGGTACGTGTCTTCCGTGTAATTGGTCCTGGATCCTTTTATGAACGTCGTGCACCGCCTGCACATGAAAGTTTCTGCTCGGCACGCAGAGCAATAGCAAGTCGATACATCTCTGCTCATGTATTTCCCTGATCTGCCATTTTTCATGATTCTCTGGTCGTTCCTTGGGCCCCAAGGAAGTGCCGTTACTACATGCAAACCCAACAGTATCAAATACTGTATAGCGGGTATTGCGGAAAGACGTCTGGTAGTCTGTCCACTCTCTGGTACAACGCCCAGTATTGTTTGACGTCTGCGCGACAAGTTCCCCACACAGGAGATTGACGACTGAACTTTTCCCGGAACCGATGGCCCCGGCAACTACAATATTACACTAGACTCATTGGTCAGTGACACATTTTCTCCGAAACCAGGGGCGTAGGATACCTTTTTGCTCGGCAAATTGATGACAGGTGGGCCATTACTATTCATCTCGGTAGTAATCGGTACTTCACTAGTGGGAACTGGAGCATCTAGGTTTGGTCGCTGCGTTGTAGTGGGCGCGTTGCGAGTTTGTGAGGATAGAGCATCTTCAACATGTAACTCCTCTTCGATAAAATCCAGAACATATTGACTTGATGGCCTCCCGTTAATTTGAACTGAAGTACACTGGCAGATAAGCTTCTTGCGCTCATCAGATAGATGGCTGTGGGCAGGAATGGGAATTGGCTTGCGCGCATGAAGAGCCCCAAGAAAAGTCATATTATGATGCTGATACCATGGCAACTGTTCCGTGAGCACCTTTCAAACAATCAGTGAACTCTTTGGTAAGATAACAACAGTTCGAGAGGCGCCTACATTGAGCATCACGCAGCCGAGCGAATAAATATCACTGTGCACATTCGGCATTGGTGATTGATGGTGCACTGGTGAAGTTTCGCCAGTAGGTTGGCTTATCGCCTCTTCCACGCCTAACAGTTCTGGTGCAGCAAATCGCACTGCCCCTGGTCGTGCTGGAGAGGGGGTGAGGCAACTACCATCGATGCCCTCAAGCACATTTGACAATCCGAAGTCGATTAACAACGCCTTGTCATTGTCACCGAGCATAATGTTGTTCTGTCAAAGAAGTGTGCATAACGTTTGTCCACCTTATATATAAGGGTGCCTCTTACAGTGGTGAGGTCGCCATGAACAATCTGACGAGAGTGTACTGCCAAAAGAAAGAAAAATTAATTGGTGCAGGAGGTTGAATGTCAAAACTTATCACGAACAATATGCCAATCCTTTAGCAGTATCCTTGAGCTGCAGAACATCTGAGTAAGTGGTGTGATCGTGCAACAATTTCACCGACCAAAGCCAATTTTGTCTTGCTATGTATTGTTCCCACGTGAACCTGGAGATATCGTGCAAGGGTCCCTCCTTTTATCCAGGGAGAGACCATAGCAAAGCCTTCCTCGGAAAATCCGTCCGTGATACCTAGCATAGGGACGATATTATCGTGTTTTGCTTCTATCCATAATTTCATCTCACGACGCGCACGCTGTAGTAGGAATTTGATTCAGTAATCAATGTCGCATGCGAAAAAAAAAAGTGAAGATCGACCTTAAGCTTGGAAGCATCACCAGTAAGACGCATTAGGACCTTAACAGCCACCTGCAGAACGTGAATACAAAGACAGCACCGACAGCGAATGAGCCTACCAAAACCTCTGGAGCCGCTGGCGGCCGCATGGTGCATTGAAAAACTTGCCCGTAGCCTCCCGAAGCAGCCGCATATTCCTTCAGCTTGATGAGCTGTTCACTCGGAATGACTGGAGGATCTCCAGAAGTAGTAGATGTGTAAGACATCATGGTGTCACAGCGGGAAGTGGCCAAAAGATACATATATAAATGAGTTGACTCAGGCTGTGAAGCGCAACTCTCCAGAGTAAGATTGAAGTTATTGCTCAGGATGCAGATTCATAGTCTGTCACCTCCATCGTGCATCGTTGTTAATTGATGGACAACAGGACGACCTGAAGCTATGTAATTAATTTCAGTCACCGAGCATGCTACATACCTGACCCTCATGCGTCCCATCATATCCCTGGCTGCTCCAACACTTCTGCCATCATAACGACAAGTCAGTGGCAAGACGCTCGCACTAGTCAGCTGAATGTCCCACTCATGTCTGCATCACCAACCTGCCACAACTTAGGATCCAGGAGTCTCTTACTATGATTTCATAAAGGCAAGAGGCTCGGGCTTGCATATTGGCTAGACTGGTGAGACGGGCTGGTCCTGAAATTGGAGAATATTGGGCAGTGAAAATCGGACATGGGCCTAATAATAAACAAAAACAAACATTAATTATCTTCTTCAGGGCACCTTCATCTGGAGGCGCCGAGTCGTAACATCGTCGGCAGTTGAGCGCTGAATATTCGAGTTGCGGGTCTTTTTACAGGAGTGGGCGACCGCCAATCTAGGATCTGAGCCTCGAGGAGCGTATTTATCGATGTCATAGCAGGAAACAAGATGTTTGTCGCATGTTTATCATGCATAATAACGGCGCTACTGAGGAGAACTTACCCCACACCTGCCGCCCACCTGCCCACACGCCACTCCGAACCTTGAGGCAGTTGTCGACTACAGGATATACTGGACCACGACTCCATTACTCCCTCAACGCGGCCCACTAGGTAGACGGTCGCCTTTTGGCCCATAGACTCCTTAAATGCGGATCTTTTTAAAAAACCCAAAACGTTGAATGCTTATTGTCCGGTGCTGTCAACTGACCAGTGACATACATATATGCCAAAGTTGTAAAATGACTGGAAGTATTGGTTTGATCTGAGATGCATTCAAAATGACTTGAAACCACGCCAGACGCGAACATTTGCTTCCGGCAAATCTTCAAGTTCAGTGACTTCGGACTAGAACCCTGATATCACACAGTAACCTCGCTCAAACCATCCACCTGTTAACCTTCAGGTTTACTACATCCACTACTCCGCGCTCCAATACCTCCAGAGTCCACGGTAAGTGCGGATAGAAACAATGGCTATCTGATCATATCAATTGGCACTCAAACAGCGTTGCCACTCAGGACTCTGCCGTAGACATGTCCCTGCAAGGGCCCAAAAGATCCTACGCCACAAGGCGGAGAAGAGACAGCTTGCGTCCAGCAGATGTGGCACTGTCTCTTCATGCACAGGATCGGGTGGATGAATTGTAAGTCTGTGGGTTGCTCTAACTTCTTTTGTCATCGCATGCCCGGTTGTACACCAGGGCCAAAAACGCTATGGTCAGTTTTTTTGTTAGCAAACAGGGCGTAAAAAGGGCCGTAAAGTGACTTTGGTATTTTTCATGCTCTTTCATCTTCAAATGTAATGAACCTGCGACCGACACTCCATTGATTCAAGTTCAACTCGGTCACTCTCCACATCAGGATATATGCTAATATATGCTTTTAGGGATTTTTCAGGGTCCTCGTACGTAGCAAAGAGGTCCGTTTTCCTTCCGTTGGTCAATATGGGCAGACCATGCACGCTACCTGCAGGCGCTTCAGCTCGGCGTTCAGGCTCCTTCAGACAATCTTCGTCCTCCTCTTTGCGGTCTCTCCCACAAGCGACACTAATCGGATGGCCCCGAACCGAAAGAAAAATTAGTACCTGGGATGTTAACGGACAACCGATCGGCGTAAACCGCTGTAAGTCTCATGTCGATCCACCGACAAGGCGCCTTAAAACCCTGCGAGACTAATAAGCGACCTTGCCACTAGGGCGTGTCCCATAATGACGTCCAGCGAGCATCTAGCGTCGCACACTAGTCCCAGTTAAACCTTGTATACTCGTGTGCACACATCCTGCTAATAGCAGGCCAATGACCACACTACTCGGCCCTGAACTTGTCACCGATGCCTACGCATGCGTGCAAGCCTTCAGGATGGTTTCCCTATAAATATGGATTAACGATAGATGATTTTAATTGACACTCGATGCTCATGTAGTTACATAATACGCACTGTGCTGTCTTGCCCCGACTCTTAACGGCCTCGCGGGTACCAGCTCATTCCAACAAGTAGTTCATCACCCTCTCGCGGACAACGGGCTTGAATAAAAAAAATCACGCGGTCAAAAGATCTGTTGCAAGCTTTTATTCGCGGTACCTGCAACATCGCTGAGGTGCATCTTTCATCTTCGCTGGAACATCAGTGAAACCGCTGGTTCTAAAACAGCCAACTTGGCCCACTCTAAACAATCATTCATTTCGAATTTGAGCTAGAATTGGGTATGTTGATGACATTAGAGTGGGAATATCAAAAATATGTTCAAGTATGAACGCCGTTCGATAAGATGAGGGGAACACATATACAGCCCCCAGCTCTCCAGCCGAAAAGCCCCAAGGTTGAGGAGAGAATACTGTGGACACGAAATTAATAGGGGCTGATCATTTGTGAACCCGTCACATCAATCGCCATCGCATGTTCCACGTCTAGCGGACGAGCGACGCCGGAACCTCTGCGGTATTAACAAAATCAGCCGCGTCAGACGGGTACGGCACATAAACCTTACTAAAGGAGAGACAGGTCAAATCTTCTTTAAGGATTGACGCATCTAAAAGGACCGGCAGGGACGGTAGAGGATTCCTCACGCTAGGACATGGGGCCCCTCAATCTACACACTGTTGTCCTACATAGGTACATTGTCCCAAAAGACAGATATTTGATTCCAAAAAAGGAGCGTAAGCTTGAACAGCGTGCCACTGGAGTCATACATATTGTCGCTGCTAAATAACGATGCGGTCCGAGAAGGCATCACGTATGAGGCATTTTGTTGATGACATCATTCCAACGATGTAAAACTCGAGTTTCACAAGGAGCGTGTGTTTCGTCATTACAAGTACTGTCGATCACCATTCCGTAAGTAAAAATCACACCGAGCATAGAGCCTGAAAAGACATTCTCACGATGAATTTTTTTGGTAGCTGATATGAAGATGGTGTGCGCAGTGCAGTGGAGCTGGCAGGATGAAGTAGCCCTACACAGATAACATAGGAACTGATTAATGCACCGTTTCGCTGGATCATTTCGATCTGATGTCATAGCTCTTTATTCGGTGTGGATAGGTGATGCCATACGAAGCCATGAGAGACGAATGATAGGATGGTCCGTTCGAGAGCAATTTGCTGCTCGTAGGATGTGCATCGACACGAATTTGGAAGTCCGTGTCGCTCGGGATCAACGTTGACTGCGTGTACGAGTACCGCGACACATACGCAGGCTTTGGAAGCTGCACGGCAAGCGCCTGTTGCAGGGATGCTGACACTCGGATTTCCGCAACAAAATTTACTCACCCTTGCCAATAGCTTGAATGAGGACTCATATAACCCCTTCCTCTCGCGTGTCCACCGTCGACAACACCGCTGGAGCACCCTGAGTACCCTCTCGGTAATGACAGCTGGAACCACGCTGTCAATGTCGTTGGCGCTCATCGTCTGCTTTGATGACAAATCGCGAGGATTTTCTTCGGAAGTGGGTCTCGAGTTCCACAGGAAGGATGAGTACTGGTCGATAACGGTCAGAACATCCTGAAAGATGTTCAAATTTGGGTAGATGAAAAAAGGTATTCCATTGGACGTAATGAAGAGATAGCCTTGGCCAGATGATATTTGGATCCACAATGGTGCCAGCTTGGAGACCAATCAGCAATGTACCATTTCACGAGATGCCAACGGTAGCTCCTTCGGTGAGCGAAGGGAGTGGCTGCGCCGCTGCGATAAAAGTTGACGGTGGTGGTGTTACGCTGCTGGTCCGCGACGATGTACCGATGGTTCAAAGTCAATTTATGTGTGAGCCCGAGTGGCCAAGCTGCTTTTGTGTTAGCACTGAGGCCCAGATTTACCTCCTTGAGGGTTGTAAGGTTGATCCATTCTCGGCATTAATATCAGCAGAGAGGGGCCTGCAGTCGCCGGCAGTCGGATGACAGGGCTCGGTAGACTATCGGATACAATAGAGGTTAAACTGTAAGGGGGGACACTTTGATTGGCACTTGGTGTCAGCTAACGTGTCGGAGTTTTAAAACCATGTAATATTGTAAGTTGCCACGTGGGTTTATATGAGAAACCTGTTCTTCAAGGAATGAGCAGCCTTCTCAGCGGGTGAACATGTCATCTTCATTGGGTTTACATATTGTAGATCCAAGAATTTTAAGTGATCAAGTAGGAGATGTGTGAGTCCTCCATCATTCTACTGGTATATCCAAGACTAACTGGCAATTATCAGTCCTTCTAGCGTACCGCCCATTTCTCTCACAGCTCCCCCTCCTCGAGGACATACTACAATGTCATCAATCTCTCAAGATAATCTTTATTCTAATCTTGCAACTTTCACTTTTGGTGAAGTTCGATCAACTTCATTGGATGACGAGTCTCCCGACGCAATCAGCCCACTCACTCCAATAACACGCACAGGCGCTGAGAGGACCCCTCGTCCATCCGTTTCAACTTTTAGCAGTCATCCTTCGCAGGGTTTAGGGCGCCCAGCTTCAACTACCTTTCCATCATCTTTACGCTCTCCAAGATCAGAGCACACAGATGAGGAAAGCAGCGAAGATCCCTCATCACCCGATCTCAACCCAAGACGCGGCTTTCATGGAGGTCGTTTCATCCCAGACAACGTTAGCCAGCACACATTCGGTCATACAGCAGCAGTACGCTGCTCAACCGCCTCAATCACTTCCTCCCGCTCAAGCTCACGTGTAAGTCTCCACTCAGAACTCCATTTTAGCAGTGACGAGGAAGTAGAGATCGCTTCATATGACGGAGGCTCCTCACCCGTCACTTTCGCTCGTGACCTAGATAACATCGACGAGAACGAGAACGAGAACAGCCCTTTCTTCCATCCCCGTCCCCTCTTTGCCGAGCCCCGTCGTGGCAGCCTCCCAATGGCAATCCCAGGCGCCATATCAGATGCAGTCAGCAATCGCAGCCGCGAAGACAGCATCCTCACCATCCGTCGTCCATCTCGCAGCCTCGACGACGATCTCATATCTTCCCACAGCGGAGACGATCCAGCTGCTGTCGCACCACGCAGCGAACCCCTCACTCGCGCTGATTTTCGTTCACTCGAGGTGCAGGCGCAACAACAGCCGTCAGAACCAGATACATGGGCATCAGGCTGGGACCTGTCCTATGTTCTCTCGAGAAGGAGCGAAGGAAGCATCCGTTCCGTCCGATCGACCGCCCAGCTCTCCTTTCTCGCTCCTGCGCGCAACAGCACCAGCACAGGCGAACACTCTTATCGTCTCTCCAACATCTGGGGCGGCGGTGGACGCCGTCCCAGCACCGGTACACTCCAAACCACCAACAGCGGCGAAGATACCTTTGCCAGGCACATCGGCATGTACGACACTCAAAACCCGTGGGCTTTTTTGAAGGAAAAAGCAGACGCCCAGCCCGTCCCGACCGTACGCCGTCCGAACGCCCAGGCAGGCGCCCCAATAATGGTGGACAAGGCCAAGCACACCATGTACCCCGGCACCCAAGAAATATGGAGGAGCGGATACGTCGGTCGTTATCGAGTCGACAGACTCGTGTTCAAACGTACGTCCTTTTTGCGACCTCATTTTATGTACTAACATCCCCCTAGCAGTATCCACAGCATCCACAGCCAAAGCCGCCCAACAACGTATCAACGTCCGACATATCCCCGACCCTTTTCTCAAGGGTCCCAAGACAGGCGGACCGAGTACCGTCATCCACAAACATTCTCGCGCGACTGCGTTTTCTATTTTTCGTTCTTACACGCTTTTCACAGCCAAGCGCGCCGTGACTGGATCTCGCAACATCCATATGCACACGAGCGGGGGAATCATGCTCGCGCCGAAGAAAGTGCAGGAACAATATACGAGTACGAAAACGACGAGTAAACTCAGTACGTACGGCTTACTCGAGGATGGATCACGCAAGGCCCTCGGGAACGGAAACGGGAACGGGAACGGTGACAAATCGCGTCGTGGTGCGTTTCTTGAAAAGGAAAAACGGCGAGAGAAGGAAAAAGAAGATGCAAAGAAAGCAAAGGCGAAAGCGAAGGAAAAGAAGAAAGACTTGAAGAAGAAGAATGACCGTGAACGCGCGAGTAATCCGACGGAGAGTACGGAGTCGAGCACGGCGACGAGCAGTGCTGGGAGCATCAGCGCTTCTCATATGATATCTACACCCATGCGAGCTACGACGTCCAAGATCACGTTCGCGCCTTCGATCGTTTCTCCTGGTTCCCCTGTACAGGCCCAGTCGACCAGTCAACCGTCATCACCAGAGAGCTCATCATTATTCGATCACTCCTCCAAGAAACTCCTCCAGTCTGATTCGTCTACGTCTGTGGCGACCTCGCACATCCGCGGTCATCGGGACAGTATCGACTCCGACGAACACCTTCCCACACGTACGCCGCACGCCGAAGCATTCGGCACCCTCGACCCGAACGACATCGAGCACCTCCGGCGTGCCCAAAAGCCTACCGATGGCAGCAGCAGTTTCGCGAACCGTATATTCCGACGCTTCCGAGGCACAGCTAATCGAGCAGACAACATCGCCCAAGCAGCTGCGACACCCCAAAATGCGTATAGTCCGCCGTGGATCGTCACTGCTGGCAGAGACCAGAACGAGGAACATGTGCGAGTGCTTACGGATCTGAATAATTCGTTTAGGGATGTTGGGTTGTTGCATACGCAGCCGAGTCATAGGGCGGGAAAGAGTGCTGGTGCGGGTGCGGGAGGGGCGAAGAAGAGGGCGGTGGCGCACGATATTTTTGATTATGTCCCGGAGGACTCGCTTTATATGCTTTTGCCGCTTTGGGCGGGGGAAACGGACCCGGGTGGGGGAGGTGGTGTGGGGAGTAGCAGCATCAGCGAAGCTAGCACAACCTCTACGACTGCGACGGCCGCTACGACAGCCACGAGCGCCACACTCGTCACAATCCCTGAAGACCGTCAATACCTCCTCGTCTGGTACGTCCCTTTCGAAGACAAGAACAAGGACCCTTCCTCCAATCCCAATTCCAATTCCAACTCTGCATCCGCCAACAAGAAAAAACCGAAACAAACGCATTCGACAAGCGACCCCGATGCCGAATCTAACCAAAAGAATGTTTATTTGAGAAATTTTCGGGTTAATGCGCGGTTGGTGGGGTATGATGAATTGAGGGGGACGGGGATTAGGCTGCCTAGTGATGGGTTGGCGGTTGCGGCACCTACTTTGGATGTTGGGGGTCTTGGCGGTGTGCGGAATCGGGAAGAATCAGAATCACAGCTGGGACTAGGACCACAACAAGGGACAGTGCCAGGACCAGGCCTCGACTCCCAACTCTCCGAAACCGTCATCTGCATGTGCAGCTCGCGCGAAAACGGATTTCATTTCCAGCCCGATGGCCTCTCTAAGCTTGGGCTGTGCCTCCAAGAAGAGGTGACGTTGCCTGGTACTAATAACCCTCTGGCTGTTTATTTGGAGATTCCGACGTCGGAGATGAGGCATTTGTTGACGCCGGTTGGGAGGGCTGCTGTTGAGATGGTTTGGTTGGGGTGTTTGGCTATCACTAGTTTTGGGCCGTAGTGAGGTGGGAGGGGGTAAGGAATATGTTTTTCTTTGTATCTTTCCGTTTCGTCGGCGTCGGCGTCCTAGGGCTGGAGTTATTTATATCCCCCTTCATCCGCATCTCCCTTTCCCTTTTCCATTCCATCTGAATCCTTATCATTGTCTTGAGTGTAATCCTGATTTCCTTATCCTTGATCATCCCTTCAAACTGTCTCCATATACAATCTCACCGCATCATCATACCATGATTTTCTTAGATTTTTTAGTTGTATACTATCATACAGTTACTATGGCTATGGCTAAGCATTCATTGATCCAGTTTTGCTTTGTTTCTTGGTTCTGAGTGCATACTTATATTGTTATTTTTTTGTGTTCACCTACTTACATAGTACTTTGCGGTGCTGGAGGTTGTCTGCGGGGCTGTTATGGTGCTGGAGATCGTCTGCAATACCGCCCTTTCTTTAACTATGGATGGCGCTTTTGATTATGTGTTTAATCACTTTGTATACTTACTTGTTGGTTACTTTTTGTATGCACGGAATGGATAGAGGGAGCCTTGCGATGCGAGGTTGGTTGTATGTTTTCAGGTAATATGTGGTGCACGTGAAGATTGTCTTAATTGGCGTTTGACTTTGGCGTTTGGTCAGGCGTGGGAGATCTGGGCGAGTACATAAGTACCTTGTTCACCATTTTTTCTCTTCTTGTTCTGTTATCAACCACCACATATGCATGATGCCCTTGTTAATTCCAAAGATACGAAAGTGACAGGATTTTTGTCCCATAACTACAAGGACAAAATCTAGTCACTTTCGTATCTCGCAAGCTGCTTCGCCATAATCTCGAGTTCTACTTTGGCATCTCGGTGCACTCGCTCGCCATTTTTACACTTCTTTAGCTTTATGTTATGTATCTCGATGTCGTTCTCCTCCGAAAGACGAACGTGTTTAGGTTTTTGTGATATTCAAGTTCACAAATATCCAAATACTTTCGTGTCTTATTCATGCGCCTCTTGTCGCGTCGTCCTTTGCGATCTTTGAGTTGGACTTCTGACGTCTGGAAGTCTGGGTGCTTCCTCTCCTTTTTTAATTTTCTTGTGTCGTTCCAGAAGACCTAAAAGTGTGTGGACTTCTGCTAGCATCAGCCAACATCAATGGTCTGAACACTTTTGTGTCTTGTTCACGCATCTAACTCGCTGTCGCAGTTGAATCCTTGGTGCATCGACCATGTTCCAGATGATATGGCAGCCTTAAATTCCTAGACTACTGAGGCTGGCAGCGCTCAACTCAAGTACTACTCACCACACTATCGCCTCCTTCATTCCGATCTACATGCGGCATGCAGGACGCCTATCTCCCACCTGTGTGTCTGTCAGTGACAGAACTTGATTGGCGAGGAAACCTCTTGATTTAATCAAGACAACGAAGGTCACTCGCAATCGCCAAAGCCGTCTATGATGCTAATGATAATACAAATGCAAACAGATGTCTAAACTCTATGGTGAGTGTTCCAAATGACTCCGAATAAGAATGTTAAATATTGTGATCAATCACTCGGACGCGCCAGATCTCCACCTCTAAATTCGACCAAATTCCCATTCCTCCAACAGGCAGCACATCTTCGTTTGAAGGTCGCATTGTCTAAACTCCCAGCTGATCTCAAAACGTTGGTTGCGGAGTTGGCGGAGACAGTCCCACACCCAGTTCTGGGAGTTCCATCGGGGGTCGTGACGCATGATTGGCACACTTGCGAGGTGCCTCTCGAACAAAGCCAGGTGATGGGCGGCCACCCTTCCAACGGTAAAGCTTCCACGCCAGTCATTGGGGTTTGCGTGTGGTTGGTTGCGTCTGAACTCCATCGTGTAGGTATCTGTGTTTCCCAGGATGTGGTACGTGTTCCCAATACCAGGACCAGTCGGAATATAGATAACCCAGTGAAGAGGATAAGGCTGAAGGTACTCTTTCTGGCCTCGCCAAAATTGGATGACTTCGACGTTATAGTACGTAGCTGGGGCAGACATATTAGAGGGTGGCTATGGGACTCGGTCAGTTGCGATTCAATGATTTTTTATTTGGTGTGCTCACCAAGAGGGCAGATGACGGAGAGATGAAGGACGGGTGAGTTTGAGTTTTCAGCTCATCGAAGACCTGGATTTATATCCAAGGGGTTGTGGAATTTGGCTTCGGGAACAACGAAGTGTGGACGCGACATTGAACGCTACATGTCCACTCCACTATCTCTCGAAGAGCGTGTGTTGTGCGCTTTGGGTTTGCTTTGGTGGACCAAGAATTGTCTTTCCAGATCGAGTGATCCACAATGGCCTGCCACATTCAAAACTGCAGGTGGATGCTCGCTTCGCTAGAGCTTTGACCCTGGTCATTGTTGCCAATCATCCTATGATGGATTGCATCAAAGATGAACGTGATTTATTGTATCGCACGCAAGCGTTCTAGGCTTCTGGAAATGCGGTGGCTCGTTGGAGCTCTTTGTAATGACACTGTTATGTTTTGTCAATTGAACTAAGTGGATCGAACCACTCAGACTGTCATTTGGGGTGCAGGAGTTCACAATTTTTTGTCAGACACCGTTAACTAAGCTGTAGCGCAAGAATCACTTCAACATGTTTCAAGAAAACTGTATGATACATGCAACATACATACGAAGGACTCCTTATGCGTGATAGAGTCCAAGACAAACGTTCTGCGCCGACACGACAGGGTATAAATCGGTCACTGCAAATATTTAAAAAATCGGGCGAATCATCAACCAGGTTTTCCTAGAAGAGAGACACGTCGTCCGAAAACTGAGGCGCTTGAACTCTTCTGCCAAGACTTCACCGGTGTCACCTGATGCAGAAAGATCGGTGTGCGAAAGCTGGGTCCAGAATACTGTACGACCTTGTTCAACCAGTTCAACAGCAGAAGTCAAAACACTGTGACAAACGCCCACGAGAAAACATCCATTGCGATGGGTGATATACCAGACCGCAGTGGAGGGAAAAGGATGCCAAGAATGCAACATGCTGATTAAGACATCTTAATGCAGTCTGATAGGCAAGCAAGGCAGAGTGGTGCTTTATCTGTTCGGCGGAGGTAGCCCATGACTTTGCAGCATAGAGATCTTGGCGAGAGAGATTTTTCGGGGCTGCATATAAAGCCTGAAGGCCTCTTCCAAGCCTGATGATATACCCTGCCCCTCGAATCTGGTTTCAAGGCCGAGAGCAAGGTGGTAGAGAAATACGGATCGCCCAGGATGATCTGGGGGACGGAGTGCGAGTGCAGCTCGATGGAGCTCAATGGCCTCGTCCATGTCAGACGGGGCGGCGCATTCCGTGAATCCGAGGCTGGTGGCAAGGTTGTTGAGAAATGAATCGGAGAGAATGGCCAGAGTGACGCAGCAGTCCGGCGGAGCTCGATGGCCTCATCCAGGTCAGACAGAGCGCCCTGCTACCTAAATCTGTCACAAAGGCTAACGGCAAGGTTAATTGGATGGAAGGGAATGGTGAGGCGGACAGAATACGAGTGTAGCTCGATGGAGTTCGATAGCATCTTCCAGTTCAGACAGGGTGCCATGCTGCTGAAATCGGTCACGAAGGCTGGTGGCAAGATTGTTGATATACTCGGACCGAGGAAAATGGCCAGGGTGACACTACGCTAAGGTAGCAGCATGGAGCTTGATGGCCTCATCTCCCGCCGCCTCCATCTGTCATGAAGGCTGATGACAAGCTTGTTGAGAGTCGTGGATCTATCAGGATGGCCAGGGGGACAGAATGTAAGTATAACTCGGTAAAGCTCGATGGCCTCAGACAGCGTTCCCTGTTGCATGAATCTGGCTCGAAGACTAATGGCCAGGTTGTTCAGATACAATGATTGATCAGGGTGGCCAGAGGGACCCTCCTGCAAGGCTGCTAAGTCGAGATGTTTTATAGTGAAAATTATGAAGTTCAACAGGGACGGCCAAGAACGCAGGGAGCATCGAAGCAGGATTGAGCAGCACGGAATTATCTAGATAAAATCGCAAGAACACAAGCTCAATGTCGAGCGTATGGCTAATGAGTACAAAACCGAGGATGATCAGAGCGCTACGCACAAAATAGTGACACAGCAATTGTCTAGAGTATGCTGGCACTAGCAGGATCCAACTCTTGGTTCATCTCCCCTAAGTAGACCAACAGAAGGAAGACGGTCGTGCCTTATCTGAAGGTCTTCTTACCGTTTATAACACAACATATCAAAGAGGGAGGAACAATGGTGATATCCACCGTCACAGTGTCTGCACCAAGACACAGGCTGAAAATCAGCTCGACATCGCGAGTCTTCACCCTCCCCACCTCGTTGTCATTGAATGTTCATTCAGCCCTAAAGAATCTACTCTTCTATGAATTTATGGGAGGATAAATGACGGAACTTGCTTGTTTTCTTTGTCTGGGAGTTAGCACTATGGCGCTCCGTTCAAGTATTCAAAGTTTGTGTGGATGAAATGGAGTGCAAGAGGCGTTGCGAGGTTGGTTGCATGTTGTCCTTGACACGATGTACAACTCAGCTTTCGACTTTGACGTGAGGCTCTGTTTGTATGAGAGTCCGTGCATATGGTCTTCCACTCACTTTCCATGCAATCGAGTAGTTGGCCTCGGAGGAGTGTTAACTTGGACTTCAAGTTGTTCGTAACTTAGTCAGCTGCCGTTATGTAAGTTGGCAGGTGCAGTACTTGACAAGCCAAATGCCCAGCGTCAGAAACCCATACTTTCGTGTCTTGTCTATGCGTTCAACTTCAAGTTGATTCGAATCGCTGCGGGTGAAATCGCAGCCATTAATTCTTGGACTACCGTCGCATCTGGCTAGCAGCGCTTTACTCATGTCGAAGGAATGCAAGTACTACTCAATTCACCATCGCCTCCTTCACCGCGATCCATATACATACGGGGGCGATGCGCAGTGCCTATCTCCCAATGCGAAGAAATGGGACGTCATCATTTCACGCGTCGTTGCTGTCTGTCAGAGCGACAGAAATTGAGTGCCTCTTGATTCAATCAGGACAACGAAGGCTACTCACGATCGTTCAAGACGTCTATCATCCTAATGATGATATACATGCAGAATGCAAATGTCTTATTTAACTTTATGGTGAGGGCTCCATATGACTCCGAATAAGAACGTTGAATATATTGATCAACCACCTGGGCACTCCGGATCTCCACCACCTTTAAATTCGACCGAATTCCCAATCCTCCAGCAGGCAGCACATCCTCGTTTGAAGGTCACATTGTCTAAGCTCCCAGCTGATCTCAAAACGTTGGTGTCGAAGGTGGCGGAGACACTCCCACACCCAGTTCTGGCTGTTCCATTTGGGGTCGTTACGCGTGATTGGAACGCTCGCGAGGTGCCTCTCGAACAGGGCCAGCTTATTCGCAGCTACTCTTCCCATGTGTTGGCTTCCGCGCCAGTCATCGGGGTTTACGTGTGGCTGGTTGCGCCTGAACTCCACGGTGTAGGTCTCTGTGTTTCCAAGGAGGTGGTACGTGTTTCCGACACCAGGATCGGTTGGGATGTAGATGACCCATTGAAGAGGATAGGGCCGAAGGTACTCTATCTGGCCTTGCCAAAACTGGACGACTTCGACGTTATAATACGTTTCTTGTGCAGGCATATTAGGATATGGCTATGGGACTGGGTCAGTTGCAGTCCGCTGAGTGTTTTACTCCGTGTGCTTACCGAGAGAGCAGACGACAGAGATCAAAACAGGTGTGTTTGAGGTTTGAGTCCACCGATTACCTGGATTTATATTCAAGCCATTGTGGATTTTTGTTTCGGGAACATCTTCGAAGTGTGGATGCAACATCGAAAGCGATATGTCCACTGTTATTCGAAGAGAGTATGGTGTGCGGTGCGGGTGGACCACCAATTGTTTTCCCGCTGAGCCACATCTGACACAATAGCCGATTCAAAGTTCAAACGCAGGTGGATGCTCCTGGGGCTAGGCCACAAGTTCATACACTCCTTTAACTCACTCATTATTGACAATCATCGCTTGATGGATTAGATCAACATGATACATCTGTGATTCATTGTATCGCACACAAGTGTTCCAGGCTTCTGAGATCATGGACGTGGACTTCGAGGGATATTTCTGGCTTGTTGGAGACATTGTTTGTTTTGTCGAGGTGGGATTTGGTTTAACCACCCGGTCCGTGTTGGTCCAGTGGACAATTACGGTGCAGAAGAGTCCGTTATCCCAAGCGTTGTCTTTGCGTTTTTGACTTGCAAGAAACCTACTTGAACGTAATCTTCTTGCGCAGCGGCTTCACAACCTTGTGCAATGCTCTCGCAGTACATTTGCAGGCGACTGCAGAGAATTATGATGTTCCCCCAAACGACCAAGGCTATGCGGTCCTTACGCTTACCAACGTCGTTGTACTGTTGTATAGTAGTCTTTTCGATGCAGTCATGGAATATACAACCTTACAGGGTTCTACACGCATTAATACTATATCGTCCGAAGGCAAAAGCGAAAAGTAGGTAGTATACATGGTATGCACGAGATGATGTGGAGGGATCAGTTTGCCCCGCAGATAGATAATTCTCTCATTTCCTGTAAGACCGCCTCGACCTAACCACCATCAATGAGCAAAGAATGTACACGTAACAGCTGATCATACCTGTGCATCCAGCTGACCTGCAGCATAATCATCTCGCACATTGTCCGCAAAATACCTGATATAGCATAAGCCAGATCCTCGCCTATTGTTTCCCCAAACCAAAAACTCACCTCTGTACAGCACTCATCTTCTCATATCCTTCCTCGGCAAACTTACATTGCATGCGAATCATAGCCTCAAAACTGGGATCGAAATACGGTATGCGCAGATCCAAGAGCTGCGGAAGCTCTGAGATGAGTTGATCGTTCATGAGCTCGAAAACCTCTTTCGCATCGTCGTGTTCTTGTTGTGTTTTTGGAAGCTTTGTAGGGTCTTCGCTTGGTTTGTCGATCACCTTCCGCAGTTTGCTACGTGCAGCGTCGAAGTCCAGGAGCTGAAAAACCGTTTAATCGAATCGCTCGGGGCTGCCGATCAATAACAGGAAGCATCACCTTCTTGTTCCGTTTGGTGATATGCTCATTCACGACGGGGAAGTATGCATTCATCTTCCCGAGGGGTTCCATGACGGTCGTACGATAAGGACCTTCCTGTAGAAGATAATAAATAAACGGAATGAACAGAAGCAAGTATCAATTACAAGTTCCCTCTGAATGCCCCCATCAAGCTCCTCCACTGCGCTCGTGAAAGCGTGACTTGCCATAGCACCATCTGATGTGCGATCTGCAGCGCCGTAGAAAGTCTCGACGGTCTCAGCTAACCGCGCTTGTGTGGTTGTCATCGCTGCGGCACCATTTCAGCGTGTTACATGACATAATGAGGTCAAATGACTTACAGCGCATGGCATCCTGATATTGCTTGGCGTCCCTCTGCAATGCCTGGCACTCCTTCTCGAAGCTGGGGCAAGTCAAACGACAAGGAGGAGACGGACTGCGGATGCACGTACGCTCTGTATTTGGACTCTTCATCTGCAAATTCACGGTCTATAGTGCGTTCGATCTGTCCGGTCTTTTGTAAGACCTGAGCGGTTGAAACAAGTCATGGGTAGGTCCGCGTAGGATCAAATATGTGTTCCTACCGTGGTACCCGCTCTGTTCAGCGACTTCTTGAACCTAGTAGATATCAGACCTCAGTGAGCTACATCAAAGTAGGAAACAGACCCTGTCCAGCTCATGGCACTTTACTGAAATCACCCCGAAGAGGTTTTTGGAATGACAAGTGTTGATCAAGTCGGAGACTCACTCCAAGCCCAAGCACATGATGGCTTACGTAAATCACACATGATTAATGATTTGACTTCTTTGCACTTTGTACTAGGTGGTGATCAAAGACAAACATGAAGAAAGTGGCATATAGCATAGAGAACATGAGGCAACTGCAGGACATGAAGGGATAAACTCGAGACAAGACATCAAACCTTATAATACCAGGTTTTCAATACCAGGTTTTACCCTATTTCGCGATGCGATCCTCCAAGGGCCTCGGTGGCAATTGCTGTTGTGATCGACCTCGGCCACCGGTACCACCTCTTCCTCTCCCAACGTCACCTTTACCGCGCCCCCTACCGCGGTTGATGTGTCCACGTGCTCCTGGAGTCTAGAAGGTTGTTAGCTCCTTACTTCAGGCCCTACACAGGGAACCTACTGAAATCCGCCCTAGAAGCGAGGGCTCGTCACCACGAGGATCGCGCTCTTCACGGCGAGCGGGGCGCTCTTCCATGCTGCATCCTGATTCTGAGGGACGCCGGACATCCGCGGCACTGGTGTAATCCGGTCTGTAACCGCCCTCATTCCGCCCACGCCTATCAAGTGTATCTCTCTCAATGTGCGGCCTAATTTGACGAGAGGGTGAGGGTGACCGTGGTCGATCATGAATTGAGCCGCGCTGCTCTGGTGAGGCAGAACGTCCCCTTCGCCTCTCCGTTGCTGTAGCAGGGGAGTGACGGGCAAGTCCACGATGATTCCGATAGTCTCGTTCTGGTACATAATGATCGACTCGTGGACGACGGCGATCATGATTATCATCTTCGTTATCGTGCTCCCCTGGCCTCTTTCTACCGCTGTTCATCGGCGAAATTGGACGGGGAGGAATGGAAAGTCCGTAAGCTCCGGCTTCATTCTGTTCGAGGCGCCGATGGTGAGTCGAGGTGGCAGATGTAGGAGGGGGAGAATAATGGTCCGGATAACGAGGAGCCCATCGCTGACGCTGACTACGAGACTCGCCGCTGGTACCATTACTGCGGGTGAAACCCGGGGGTTCTGGGGATCTAGTTCGTCCACTAATCTGAGAATTCTGTCGAGAGCGTTGGTTGGGATCGTAACGAGAAGCAGATTCTGATGGCTCAGAATGAGGGGATATAGCATCTGGAGTCCATTTCTGACGGACCACAGAGGCATCCATAACCCAGGGATCTGGGCTGTTTCGGATTGGTGCGAGCCCTGTCACGGACCCTGATGTGCCTGCTGAACCAACTCGAGCATCGGAGCCCAAAGATGCACTTGGCGCTTGACCGACGACGAGTTGAACGGAAGTCTGAGGGATATCGTTCGTTTGCGAAGCATTGATGTTCGAAATTTTGGCCTGACCGGATGGCGGGTTGTCGTTTGGAATGTGAACCATGGGATCCTTAGATAGCGCGGATGCTCCTTCCTCAAGGAGACTGCCAGTTTGTTCTTGATCATGCGACTCCTCGACCACCGCATCTTCTGTTTTTATCGTCTTGATCAGAAGCGAGTCATCAGGTCGCTTCACGCTCCGATCTCCAGCAGCACTCTCCTCGACGCGGTGTCTGTTCTTCTTGATGTGTCGCAAATTCGCCTCTCTCTGAGCTGGTGAGAGATTCACCTGTTGACTGGCAGTCCATTCAGTCCACTCATTGCTATCGCTAGCGAGGATGGTACGTGACTTGGGAGTGCTGGGCAACACGATCTTTTTGGAAGTCGGAAGTGGCCTATTTGGTGGGGGAGAAACGGACAAATGCAGAGAAAGCTCAGAATCCAGCTGAGTCGAAAACAAAGGCGCGTCTGTGATCACCTGTCTCCCGACATCAGTGGAAGCCGACACAAACGAGGGTGTCTTATAGGAGGCTGGTGCAGTTGATGATGATGCGGGTGTCGACGTTGACGATGAAGGAGGACGGTCCGAGGTTGACGGTGCACCAAGCATAACGTTGCCCGAAGTTCCCTGAGAACGAGAGGTCTTCTTTGTTCGCGAGGCGGGCTTCTTCGGCGCAATGCCTTTTTGACCCGGCAACGGCACAGTATGGTCGAGCGGCGATGCTAATTCGTCGACTTCCATCTCCGCATCCATATCTTTCAGGCAATCACAATCAGACGTAGAGACCACCAGACGTCCGGCACGCTCAGCGCATACTATGCGAGCAGCATTTTCCGAAGTGGTCTGCTGTTTGTTCGTAGCGCGACACCTATTATATTCAGCCTGCGTGTCGATCTGGGTGTTCTGCGACTGTGCCTCTGCGTATGCTGACCCAAGCTTTCTGCACTGCAATTTTTGTTCTTCATCAACCTCGGCCTCTTCGGCCTGGACTCTCTGCCTCTTCGTTTCCTCTTCGACCCGCCGACGCTCTGCTTCGGCGGCCTGCAAACGTATCTCCTTCAGATGCTGGAGCGTATCAGAAGATTGACGAGTTAAAGCGATCTGCTTTTTCAGACTCTCGGTCAACCTGTGTCGGGAAGCCAAAGACTTGTTATGATTATCGACCGCCTTAATCTCTTCTTCAGTCATACCATCCTCTTTCTCGATACGAGGCTCGATATCAGCAGAAAGCTGGAGTGGCGTTGCATTATTTTGAGCCAGAGTCCTTTCTCTCTCGGCACGCTCTTTCTCTGCCTCCCACTGTGTCTTCTCAACCTTGACTTCTTCGAGGAGCTTCATTGCTTCAGCGATCTCTTCCTGCATGGCCGTCCGTCTTGACTCGTCCTCGAACTTTCGCTGGTCGTCTCGCGCACGGCGTTGAGAATCTCGAGCGCGCCTCGTCTCCTCTCGGAGTCGCGATTCCTCCTCCAGCGCTACGAGTCTCTCCTCCCTAGAGCACAACTCCTCCAGCCTCTTCTGCAACGTTTGCATCTGAGCATTGCTTTGCGCATCCCTCACGAGCATGCGTTCCTCGAACGCCTTTCGGCGTTCATCGAAATCCATGCGCTCTGCCTCGAATACTTGGTTCGCATCAAGCTGCAGTTTGACAGCGCCCTCGGCAACGGATTGGAGCTTCTTCATGGCTTCGACCAACAACTCAATGTGGGTGTTCCGCAAGGCTGGCATATTTGAAGATTGCGAACTCGTCAGATCAAGGGCGTTACCATCATCAGTTGGTAATATTTCTTGATCCAAGGGACCGTCTGAAGGGGAATTTCTCTGAGGATACGGGTGTCGAAGAACAATGGCACTATGCTCGTCCACATTCGTTTCATTGCGAAGGCCGGCAGCTAACTCGGGTATATTTGAAGGCGGTGCAAATGGGGATGGGGTCCTGAGAAGCGATGTAGGAAGGTCGAGGGACAAAACTTTCTTTTTTTCTAGAAGCCTGATATATAAAGCGGACAATGAGTCTTGTGCGACTTGCTCTTGAGATGTTTCAGGCTGCACAACGTCTGGAACTTGGCTTGAGTTGGTCCCAGCCGGTTTAGAATTCAGAGAAAGAGATGCTGATAGCGTTGACGAGGGTGGACTCTGGGTTGGTTGAGGAAAGATTACTGCGGAAGAATGTGGTTTGGGCAACCCAGACGGATTGGACGATGACGAAATGTCATGATTGGAATGTTCAGCGGTCGGAGTTACAATAAATGAGCCGGGATAGACGAGTTCGGGTGTTAATGCCTCTCTGACTTGGTTGGCGGCAGCATTTGCGGGGGCTTGCATTTGCGACACGTTTGACTCGGAAGTAGTCGGGAGAACCTCAATTGGAGGAATTAAATGAGGGTTTGTGGGAACGCAACGGTCGCGTTTTATCCGTGGTGGAGGGATCAGTTCACGTGTTGGATGAAGATTTTGGGATTTTGCTGACGAGTTGAGTTGATTATGTGAAGGACTCATTTGAATCCGCTCAGCCAACTTTCGCGAATTAGGAACTGGGGCACGAGTGGCTACTGGGGGTGGAAGATGCAACGTTGTTGGTGAGGGAGAACGAAAGGAAATTTGGCCCGGATCAGGCGCGGAAATGCGGCTGAGTAAATTGGGCGGTTTTCCAATGGTGCCAAATTGGACATCTGTAAAACTAGGTGGCCGTTGGTGAACAGGGGGCGGTATACGGGCCCCATTAATGCCAGTACTAGGCTGCGCTGACACATTTGCAAACTCGGCAGTTAAAAGGTGAGAAGGAGTGCCAAAAATCGACTCAGACATGATGTTGTTGTTAGAATGATTAATGATCAGTTGATGCGATTATATATGCCTGCAACACTGATATGACAATCGGAAGAACTCAAGGAGATGAACTGGGCGTACTGGCGTTAAAGAAATTGCAGTCGTGTCGCTGGTAGACAGAGGCAGTGGATAGGTCGAAAGGCGTTGAAACGATTCAAAGAAGACTATTCAGTCCAAATGGTTATGAGACAAAGAGCTTATTACATACCGACTTGGTGCTGCCTTACTATATCCTTCGGCAAAACCCGTAACAAATTAAAGCCTTGGGTGAGTCCAAAACTGACATCAGAGCCACTTCCAGTCATTCGGTTACTCGACATGGCCCACTTATAATCACGAATCATATCTCGACAAGTAACTGCGATAGGTACTCTACGAGTTCCAAAAATGCCGTGACGAGCTAATAATTTGGTTGGGCCGTACAGATGACTTTTGCCCGTCTCCGAGCATAGCACAATGTTGAAAGTGAAACACCGGCCGGGCACCTTTGAGAACCATTTCCGATTCGATCTAATCATTTCCTGCAAGAACGTTTCGGCGACTCAAGCTCAAAGCGCGTTACCATATGTATCTACATACCAGCCATGGATATGCTGCATCTCTGCCCTTCTGCAGCTGTGGTGGACACAACCTCGACCTTTCCGTGAATTTCAACTCGCCCCTCGCATCCCCAATGAATCACACTTGTCAAAGCCAGACACAATATTCAGGCTGTTCCCTATAACCTTGAGTACCTTAGTATGGGCACAATGGATAGCTTAGGAGGCTCGGCGAACAATTTCGATCCAATGCTGGACATCGGTCCGACTCAAGTATGTGGGCTCTTGAGTGCCGTACTGTTCGGTTGCCTTGCTTGCCAGTCCTACGTGTATTTCGCAAGATTCACAAGTGATCACTTCGCCCTTAAAGCAACTGCGAGTTGGTCAACTGTATAATTAATAGTTGATTTTAATGATCGCTTCATACGGTCAGGTATCTGCAGTCATGTGCACTTCATGTTTGCTTCATTGTTCAAATTTTGATGTGTTTTATAGCTTGCTTCAGCTGGGCCACTTCATCTACATAATATCAATATTGTGGACAATGACTGTCAGCAGTTATGGTGACCCCTCTCAACTCATGGGGCTTCCTGTAGCGGTAGACCTGGCTATTCCATTGAGCGGATTTACGGTATTTATTGCGCAGGTAAGTGATTTCTAACTTAGTATTTTCATTAGGTGCTTACGAGTAATATCAGTTGTTTTACATATTTCGACTTTGGAAGTTCACGAAAAATATTTTAATACCCATTCTTTGCGGGATGCTCGCCGTGGGCGCACAGATTTTGACACTCATTCTCGCAGTAACGGTGACCTCAATGACAGACCTCATGGCTTTTGGAGATCTTCAATTTTTATTGATTGCGCTTCTTTTCATCGCACGCGCAGCCTGTGACATGGTCACCACCGCTGGCACCGCCTGGAGTTTAAGAAAAAAACGATGCTCTGGCATCAAGGAGTATGACCGTTCACCACTCATTTCTCACGTCAGCTTACATCTGCCATGGCTCATAGTACGGTGACAATGATTGACCGGTTGGTTTGTTGGACAATTGGTAAGATAGACATCGTCTTCATCAGATGTATGCTCTTTTTAACGTCACTTCTACACAGAAACTGGGTTGATCACTAGGTATCTAGTTCTTGCGTGGCTTATAAAATGTTTCCATCATTGATTCATTAGTTTGATGGCCACTGCATTGGCGACGTGGGTAAGAGCTTCACCACCTATATCTTCCGGAGCGTTCTTTAACTAGCTTCAAGTTTCTAGTCCTGAAGCAGAGCTATGAGTATGTTGGTACCCCGCATTCTACCTTAGCTGAAATGACGTAGATGTGTGATTTGCAGTACGGATGATGTGGCCTAATGGTAATCGTATAGAATACCTCAAAATTTAATATATTGACCCAGGTTTGTGCAGTTGTGGGGAACTCCTTGTTAGCCTTGTCAGTCGCCAAACGGACTCGACAAATGATAAACACGATGAACTTACCGATGCGACATACAGGTTAAATCGGCGGTTGCTCCTTCGGGAGAGTTGGAGGGTTCCAAGAGGCGATGCCCGGAGCCGTGGTGATATGGTGAGCGCCTTCTGGATACCTGCATGGGAATTATAATTCTGTTTCAGAACACGATTATTTTCAGAGCCGGAGCTACGCAATCACAAGCGGACCCACTGGAGAACTTCAGAAATCTAGATGTTGAAATGTTCAAAGAAGCAGAAGGTTCAACCGACCAGGAATACGGGCATGTTTCCATGCCTGCGGTGGTCCATTTGCAGCCTGAGACAACGAGACTCGTTGCCGACTATCGGACGCTGGTGTAGGCCCATAATGATATCTATTCCAATATTCGGATCCACGAGTCATCCTGAGTCTGCGGGCAATGTCCATTTGAAGGATGTGCTACATTACACCAATATCAATTAATGAACGTTGGCCTTGTGTACGTTTGCCGAGGAGTGTCAGGTTTTTGCCAAGTGTATCTTGATTCAATGATTGCCGTGTTACCGAACTTCCTGTTTTGGCACTACTACGCTTGGCAACAACTTGAACTTGAACACCAGAGCTCACTGTCTATGACAGTGAACTCGATTATTCGATCGCCACAGAACTACTCATTTTGCTTACTGTGACCAACGCACTCGACAGAGCCCACAGTATTTCTTAATACTGGGACTCGAACCGTAAATGTGATTCAATCACTATCATCACCATCCGAGTCGGTGTCTCTACGAAAGTCAAGTCACCAAACGTTCTGGAGTCCCAGAACGGGGTTCAATTACTGCTAAGGAGGATTGTACAGGTAATAAGAAGTACTTATTCTCGACACCATGTGAGTCCGAGTTGCTTCAAGCTGGCCATTTGACCCAGCGTGCCGCGTGCAGTTAGTTATTGAAGCCTTCAAGCAGATACTATAGGCACTTGTAAACCTGCCCGACTTGCATACTACGAATCATATTTCGAGGACGCCATGGCCCGAAAAATCTTCACGCGCTTATCAAATCAATAAGGACGTGTGCTTCATGTGCATGAAACCTATCAAGCAACTGCGAAGCTATGTACTGCGCGAGTTCAAACACTGGCTAGCTAATAATATCCATCAATATGTGTTCGCCGTCACTAAGCTAAGCCGTACTGCTATAGTTATTTTGTACAGACGACTTTGATCGATCTGGTAACACACGCGACGTGCACCGATAATGATGAATGAAGTTCATACCAGTGATAAACGACTTACACATCTCCGAACATATCGCAAAGGGAAATCCTGGCCGGGCATTTTTGAAAAGGAAGATAGATAACCGTACAAAAATACGAGTGGTGCACGCACATGCTACTCCCATCGCGCGGCCCGCGTACTAATAATTTTAGATTTGTTCTACAAAGGTCCGAAATCGTGTTGCTAAAATAGCCACTGGTGCGTGAAATACCGTCACCACAACCTACAAGCACAATTGGTTAGGACTCGTGATGATCACGGCTGCGGAGGCCACTTTAGTACGTATCAGTTATAGTAATCATTGGATATCATTGTCCTCTGAACCTGCTTCGGTGATTCAAACTCGACTTCACACTGTCTATATCTTCACAGAGACCCTCCGTGCCATTTCATTTGGCCCTTCGCATCTACATCATCTAGTACTGAACGTTTTCGTAAGTTATATACAATGATTAGACTGGCTCCTAATCTTGCATAATTTAGTGACGATGAATAGCTTGGAAGGCTCAACCAAAGATTTCGATGCAAGGCTGGTCATCGGGCCGATGCAAGTCGGTGGGCTATTGAGCGCCGCATTATTTGGTTGTCTTTCCTGCCAGTCCTACGTGTATTTTGCAAGATTCACAAACGATTCCCTCGTTCTGAAAGCAACTGTGAGTCAGTCAAATGTACAACGCATTGTTGATTTTATTGATCACTTCATACGGTTAGGTCTCTGCAGTCATGTGTGTTCCCTGTTTGACTTGGGACCTTCAAACACTGACACACTCCCCAGCTTGATTCAGCTAGTTCACTGTGTCTGCATAATATCAACATTGTGGACGATGACTGTTAGCACCTATGGCGATCCATCACAACTCAGGGTGCTACCTCTAGCGGCAGACCTGGCCATACCGTTGAGCGCTTTCACAGCATTCATTGTGCAGGTAAGCAGTTTCGAGGATATTGCATTCTTTGTTGCTTACGGGTAATGTCAGTCATTTTACGCATTTCGACTTTGGAAACTAACTCGAAATGTTTTCTTACCCATTCTTTGTGAAATCATCTCTGTGATTGCACAAATTTCTACACTCATGATCTTACCAAACGCGTTTTCTATGACGGACCTCACGATTTTTGAAGACAATCAAGTCCTGCAGATTGCGCTCGCTCTCATCGCACGTGCAGTCTGTGACGTGATCACCACCACTGGCATGGTTTGGGGCTTAAAAAGGAATCGACGCTTTGACATTGGACAGTAAGTGCGACTAACATCATGTCATCTACCATCCCTTACATTCACCATAGCATGACGACCACGACCACGATGATCGACCGGTTGATTTATTGGACAGTTGGTAAGATAGAAAGCGCCTTCATGGGGTGCCCTTTTAACCTCACTTCTACTCAGAGACTGGTCTGGCCACTAGGTATTTAGCTCTTTCATAATCCGTTTCATTCAATGATCTGTTAGTTTGATGGCCGTTACAGTAGCAGCGCTGGTAGGGACCTCATCACCTAAACCTTGTCCAAAATGAAGCATTATCTAACTAACTAACTAGTTTCTAGCCCTGAAGCAGAATTGTGAGTGTGTTGGTACCACATTCTACCACAGCTAAAATGACGCAGTTGTGTGGTTTGGAGTATGGTTGATGTGGCCTAATGGTAATGATATGGAGTACTCCGAATTCAACATATTGACCCGCATATCGTACAGTCGTAGGGAACTCCTTGTTAGCCTCGTCAGTCGCCGAACGGACTCGACAAATGAGAAACATAACGAACTTACTGATGTAATACACAGTTTAAATCGGCGATTACTCCTTCAAGAGACTCAGAGGGCCTCTGCTCAGAGTTGTGGTGGTGGTAGTTTGGTGAGCATCATTTGATCAATTGCATGCAAAGTCTAATTTTGTTTCAGAACATGATTACATTTAGAGCTGAATCTATTCAAGCACAAATAGACCTACTAGAGAACGTCAAGTATCGGGACGTTGGGGTATTCTAAGAAGCAAAACACTCAATCGATCGGGAACAAATGTAGGATTCCATACCTGCGGTAGTCCATATGCGAGCATGTGTTTAACAAATGAAACTCGCAACCAGATGATTTGCCCTTCACATATTGTAGGTTGACTTTCAGGCATGAACTGTATGTCAAGGTCCATCGATCGCGATGTCGGATCCAATATGCGTACCTAGTATATGGCCTGAGGCTGCGGGCCCACCTGGGTAGCACTTGAAGAATGTGTTCCAGCACACGACTCCAGCAATTCGTGAAAGTTGGATGTGTGTGTCTTGGGCAATCATCATCATGGTCAAACAGCCTCACTGAAGGTCTAGATGATTAAACAAATGACTGTTTCTACAGGTGGAGGCAGACATGTGCATTATGTATGCCCCACAGGAACACGACTCAAGTACCAAACTCAGTCTGGCACACACATCAACTAAACTGCATTCTCGTCTGCAACTCTATCATGACCCCCGCATGTTCTTTTGCGGTACGCATTGGTGCCTTTACAGGAAGCTGGTCATGACCCTAATTCATTCTACGTGCACCGAGAATATACAACAATGTTGAGGCAAACAACCTAGACCTCCAAACATATCGTAAATGTAAAATCCACAGGCTGGGCAGTTCTGAGAACAATTTACAGTCGATACGAAGCTAGCTGCAAAAGTGTTGTAAGACAAGCGGTGCACCCCGTGCTCATGCTGCGTTCTGGAGTCGAGTTGTGAAAGACATCTCAATCAATCAGTTTTCACGAAATGGGATGATCAAGTCAGCTGGAGATTACATCAATGAAATAATATATGGATGAGGCAAGGAAATGTGACTGAGTACATAAATTGGGCAGAATTGGAAATCTGCAGAACTACTAGGCCCTGTGGCCGTTCACTTTTGATGATCAGGTCTAGGAGTCAGCCTGTGCATGTGAACCCGGGCCCTATCTTAATATCGGTGCTAGGGCCATCAGTTGGAGTCTCCAGGTTGAGCAAGAGATAATAAAAAAATAACCATTCGGCAAAGGCCGTGATAAATGGGTTCTCAACTTCTCATGCCGCATATGACATGGACATGCGAACTCAATCTCATGATTGTACAGTGACCGGCTCGTGGAGTCAGGACAACCGGAAACAGTTGGCGCGTATTCCAAAACGTCGGTTTGAGGATAGTCTCATATTACCACAGGGGATTCCAACGGGAGGCTGCGGGGAATTTAAACATCTCATCCAACTACTCGCATACTCGACAAAGTTCACAATTTTTCTGGAAGAGTTCTACGTGGGGCTTCACGATCTCGGTGGCCAACCGTCGCAACCCAATTCCTGATCCTTTCTATTTTTCGACACCCGTGCGAGTGCTTGGCTACTTCAAGTTGACCACGGTTAGCCTTCTGGCATGGCGTACTGTGCGTGTTAGCTTGGCATCTGTATTCGTGAGCTCAGAGGACACTGTGGAAATACGAACGGGGTACACTCCAGCTGCTCATGTCGCCCAGCGCCTAATTATATAGATTCATGCTACGAAGGGTCAACTCTCTCCGAAAATAGTACCAAGTAGTCTCCAGCAATGCATCAATCTTCAATACGCCGCAAGCACAAGTATAGAACGTCGGAAATTAATCCCCATTGTGCTGTGGCAGCCATGTGTACGAACTTTGTTGACGTTTGTTCTGATGCACATCGGATATTGTTATCTTGCGAACACTTGGCGAACATGCTTCTGTGTTTCTGAAGGTCAAGCGCACTGTTATACATTCACACATCGACTCTGCTGTACCCTTCTCCACTGGCTCCTCGCATCTCCATCTACTGAAAGATTTCGGATCAGACTGTCTCTCATAACCTTGCATAACTTAGTGTGGGCACGATGCTCATCTTAGAACGCTCAGTCAACAATTTTGATGCAAGGCTGGTCATCGGACCGATCCAAGTCGGTGGGCTATTGAGCGCTGCATTATTCGGTTGTCTTTCCTTCCAGTCCTACGTATATTTTGCAAGGTTCACGAACGATCACCTCATTCTGAAAGCCGCTGTGAGTCAGTCAACTGCACAGTGCGGTGTTTATTTGATTAATCACTTCTACGGCCAGGTGTCTGCAGTCTTGTGCGCTCTATGTTCAAGTTTGGTTGGGTTCCTTTAAATACCAATACACGCTCCGCAGCTTCATCCAACTGGGTCACTTTGTCTGCATTATATCAACATTATGGACAATGACTGTTAGCACCTATGGGGAACCATCTCAACTTCAGGTGCTACCTCTGGCGGCAGACCTGGTCATTCCATTGAGCGCTTTTACAGCATTCATTGCACAGGTAAGTGGTTTCGAATATATTTTTATTCTTTGTTGCTTATGGTAAGATCAGTCATTTTACGCATTTCGACTTTGGAGGTTGTCTGAAAAAGTTTTCTTTCCTATTCTCTGCGAAATGATCTCCCTTGTTGCACAAATTTCCACACTCATTCTCTCACCGAGGGCGTTTTATATGACAGACCTCACGGTTTTTGAAGATAGTCAAATTGTGCTGATTACGCTCTCTTTCGTCGCACGTGCGGCTTGCGACTTGATCACCACCGCTGCCATCGCCTGGAGCTTAAACAATAAACGAGTCTCTAACCTTAGAAAGTATGATCATTCATTATCTCACCTACCATTCCTTACGTTTATCATAGCACGATGACGATGATTGACCGGTTGATCTATTGGACCATCGGTAAGATATCAAGCTCCTTCATGAGATAGATATCCTTTTAACTCACCTCTATACAGAAACTGGTCTGGCCACCAGGTATTTAGCTCTTTCATAAGGTGTTTCCTCCAATGATCTGTTAGTTTGATGGCCGTTATAGTGGCAGTGCTGGTAAGGACTTCACCTATATCTTCCCCCGAATGGAGCATTCTCTAACTAACTTTTAAGTTTCTAGTCCTGAGGCAGAACTGTGAGTGTGCTTTTACCACATTTCACCACCGCTTAAATGTCGTAGTCGTGTGGTTTGGAGCATATTTGATGTTGCCCAATGGTAATGACATAGAATACTTCAAATTCAATATACTTATTGATCCGCTTATCGTGTAGTTGTGGGGAACTCCTTGTTAGCCTCGTCAGTCGCCGAACGAACTCGACAAATGATAAAAGTGATGAACTTACCGGTGTGGCATTCAGGTTCAACCGGCGGTTACTCCTCCGGGAGACTCGGAACGCCTTGAGAGATGATGCCCAGAGTCGTAGTGCTATAGTGAGCACCATTTGAATAACTACACATAAATTCTAATTCTGTTTCAGAACACCCTTCTGTTCAGAGCTGAGACTAGGCAATCACAAGCATACATATCGGAGAACTCCAAACACCTAGACGTTCAAGGGTTCCGAATCCAAGAAGCAGAATGCTCGGTCGACCAGGAACACGGGCGGGTTTCTAAGCCTGCGGTGGTCCATATGCGTATTTAACAGGATGTACGACGAGATTATTGCTCTTGACACTTTGTAGGTAGCATTAGGCATGGATGGTGTGTTAAGGTCCGTCGATAACAATATCGGTTCCCGGTTCCTGTGTGCAAGACGTCCTGAGGTGGTTAGCAGATGATTGTTCTTGAGTGTTCATATACAGAAACAGATATGCGCATTGTGCGTGCTCCACAGGAACCCGACTCGAGCATCAGACTCACACTGCATCTTTGTCCCAACTCCGACTCGGTCAGCAGACTAGAAGCTCGGAGAGCCATAAATCGACTAGTGGATACGGTTATGCCTGCAGCACTGGTATACCGATGGGAAGACTTGAAGAGATGAACTAGGCTTACTTATGCGGAAAAAAATTACAGTAGTCGTGTCGCTGTCAGTGGACGAAAGGCAGGGAATTTCAATTTTCAACACTTGGGTCATGTAGGCGTTAACGGATGATTCAAGATTGCCAAAGAAAATGCAGATCAATCCTTCGTCGCAAGCGAGTGCTTGACCTTTAGTTCCCTGCAGGCTTCAGCGCTCAGCCCCCGCACGGCGCAGGCCTTGCCAGTCAAGCACACCGTGACTCGTTGTTCTAGATTCGTGCTGCCAAGAACGCTAATTTAAATAACTCGAGCTTTGTATCAATCTTCAAGAACATCAGATTCATGATCGCGCTCACCAGGGCTATGTATGGACTTTGTTAGCCTCCGATGTACGCCTCGATGATTCCGACTTCAGTGCATTGCTATGTGTATTCAAGCATCAGCCACAGAGAAGCTCCATCTCAGCTTTTCTGCAGCCCAGGTGGACGCAATTTTCGATTTTCAAGCTCTTCGCATCCCCAACTAATACACGCTTTGGTAAGTTGGACACAACGATCAAACTATTTCCTATAACTTAGTGCGGGCATGATGAATAGCTTAGAAGGCTTGGCGAACAATTTCAATGCAAGGCTGGTCATCGGGCCAGTCCAAGTTGGTGGGCTTCTGAGCGCTGCATTTTTTGGTTGCCTTGGCTGCCAGTCCTAGGACTCCTACTTGTATTCTGAAAGATTCGTGAGCCATCACCTCGGCCTAAAAGCAATTGTGAGTCCGAGTTGATCAATTGCACGATGTATTGTTGATGTTATTGATTGCTTCATGGGGCTAGTATGTACCTGCAGTCATGTGCGGCGCTCCATCACTGTGATAGTACCCAGCGTAAATCCATCTTGCATCATAATCGCACTGCAACCAAGGCCATCAGATTTATTACCGCGCAGCGAAGGCTGTGTTTTGTTTATATGAACTGTTTGCCTCCAACTCAGGTGTTACTTATATGCATTCGCACTGGCGCCGTTCTGTCATTTCTGTACCTTCCTCAGCTCTGGTGGACGCAACTTTCGACCGTTCCTCGTATCTCCAACTAGTAATTAACACTTTCGTCAGCCAGACACATCTGAATGATCAGACTGTTTTTATAACCTTGCAAAACTTAGTATAGGCACGATGAATATTTTCAAACGAGCGAGCGATTTCAATGCAAGGCTGGTCATCGGACCGGTCCAAGTCTGTGGGCTTTTGAGCGCCGCCTTATTTGGCTGCCTTGCCTGCCAGTCCTACTTGTATTTTGCAAGATTCAGGAGCGATCATCTCGCCCTGAAAGTAACTGTAAGTCGATCAACTATATGGCAATTCATTGTTGCTTTGATTGATCGCTCCACACGGTTAGGTGTCTGCAATCATGTGCGCCATATGTTTCACTTGATTCCTCCGAATACCAACACAGATTCTGCAGCTTGATTCAGCTGGGCCACTTTGCTTGTGTAATATCGATGTTGTGGACGATGACTGTCAGCACCTATGGTGACCCATCTCAACTCACCGTGCTTCCTCTAGCGGCAGACCTCACCGTTCCGTTGAGCGGTCTGACGGTATTCATGGTGCAGGTAAGTGGTTTCCAGATGCACATCCATTATTGAGTCCTTACGGATAATATTAGTCATTTTACGCTTTTCGACTTTGGAGGTTGACTAGAAGTGTCTTTTTACCCATTCTTTGCCAAATGCTCTCCGTGATTGCACAGACTTGCACGTTCATTGTCACAGCAAAGGCAATTTTTATGACGGATCTCACGGTTTTTGCAAATAGTCAAGTGCTGCTGATTGAGATCTCTTTTATCGCGCGCGCAGCCTGTGACTTGATCACCACCGCTGGAATTACCTGGGGTTTAAAGAAGGGGCGATGCTCAGCGATTAGAGAGTATGCCTATCTATCATCTGGCCCCAAGTTGCTATTTCTTAAATCTGTCATAGCACAGTTACGATGATCGACCGGTTGATTAAATGGACAATCGGTAAGATATCAGGAAGCGCCTCCATCGGATGATTGCCCCCTCCTAACGTCATATCTACACAGAGATTGGTCTTGTCACTAGGTATTTGAATTTTTTTTATGGCTTACAAGGTTTTTAATCAACGATCTTTAGTTTGATGGCGCTTACATTGGCAACATGGGTGAGGGCTTCGTCGTCAATATCTCCCCCCAATGGAGCATTCTCTAACCTAATCCCAAGTTCTCAGCCCAGAAGTCACAGCATCAGGACTGTGAGTGGGCTGATACCCCGCATTCTACCACAGCTGAAACGATGCAGTTTCGTGGTTCGGATTATGGTTACTGTGGCCTGATGGTAATGATACGGAATACTTCACATTAAATATGTTGACCCACGTATGGTGCAGTCGTAGGGATCTGTTTGTTAACCTCGTCAGTCGCCAAACCGACAGATGATAAACCGACAGCGAAACTTACCGATGTCATACAGGTTGAATCGTCGGTTGCTCCTTCAGGACAGGGCCTCAAGAAGCGATACTCAGAGCTGTGCCTTTGCTTTGGTGAGCACCATGCATTTAAATAGCTGTATGTAAATGACAATTCTGTTTCAGAACACGATCGTGTTCAGCGCGGGGGCTACGCAATTACATGCTGACCCATCAGAGAACTTCAAGGATCGAGAGTTACAAGTGTGAGCACTAAGAACAAAATGCAGGTTCGTACCCGAGCATGTGTTTAACAGATAAAAGAAACTCGTCGTTGACTTTGGGGTGAATAGAAGACGAGATGATTTACTCTTCACATTTTGTAGGTTGTTATTAGGCATGGCATGAATATTTTGCTACATCATGAGCGTTTGATCCCACGGAAGCAATTCGCTTCGACGCCATGTGCGCACTCCACTTGAGCCCCTTTGGTGCTCCACTTTGGCTCAGGCGTTCTCGAACAATCTGTCTGACGCTTCGCTGAGGTCGCCGATATATACACAGGCAAAGTTCATTGCCTCCCTCACATCACCCTCTCCTTGAATCCCGCATAGTCAAGTTGGACCATAAACTGGCCCGAACATTTCCATTGCGACCCGCTATATGCGACAACGTTCAACTTACGGCTCGCAAGGTCTCGCTCTCTAATGTACTGTACTTGACCTTCGCATAGATGCATTTGTACATGCATGGTCAACTGTACACAGCTCTCTCAAGAGTGCGAAATCGGCACGACATTCAAGTTCGGATGATGTCGTCAACAACGAATGAGGGAAAAGACACAGCAAATGTAGTTTACTCTTCGTAAGTACTACTGTAAATCAAAAATGATTGGGAAAAATGCTTCTCCGTTCGCAGGCGAGCGGATTTCTTGTATATAAAGATCCGTCAGTGACGATATCAAATCCAGAATGCCAATGTACTAGGCGTCCTTGTGAGCTTCCGTTGGAACTTGGGGAACACGATTATGGTCAGATGCTACGCAATCCCAAGCAGAGCCGTTGGAGAACTTCAAGAGTTGGAGGTGTAGCAGATCCGAGCCTGCAGTGGTTCATGATATGCGAGCATGGGTTTTAAGGATAATGAAGAAGGGAACCTGTGTCGCGTTTGCCCCGCCTGAACGCAATGGTGACTCGAATCAAAGTGCAGGCGCGAATCCAGCAATTCCTAGACATTTTGCAGAGGACAACCCCACAACCCCACACAACCATCACCATGGCCCTCAAGCTGGCCTTGGAATAATCCCAGATGATCGGTAGACTTTAATATGTAGAAGCTGTGACGGTATATGCAACAACCTTTTGTGTATCATATCGGTGCATTAACGCAATAACGTGGAGCACCGCACAACACGAGGGGGCGATACTCCCCAGGCTCCTGACAGATATCCGCTTAATGCCAACATACTGCACGATTTCTGAATATCAACAACTGCACAATAGGAAACCGACCGCGTGCCGGAGGATGATGGTGTGCTCAACTGCAACAGGGAACATCGCTTGACAGAATTCTCCCGAGATTGCGATTCGTAAAAACCCCTCACTCATCTCCATTCTTCTGTCCCAACCCAAGGGCGTCAACGTTGACATGAGCGTCTAGCGCGAGTGCTCCTTCAAAAAAATCCTTGTTGGAGCAGGTCTTTCTGTGCGACTTGCGGCCCTTGGTTTCCTTTTTTTGAATGTCGGCGGGGGGTCGAAGTGACGCTAGGTGACTTCCATAAGATGTCAAAATACGAGCTTCACATGGCACGTACCATGGATAACGGGCTGTAGATTGTATAGACGATATAAATGAAGGACAGCTTGCTCCTTGTCTTTTGCCTCGATCATCAAATCTGTGCTAATGTGAACTTCATAGCTCCATGTTGGAAATGTTCGAACGCACCCATATCATCTGGCAGGGCTTCGGGTAAGCTCTGGCATCTATCCGCGTGTGCTCTGCGTTCCATGACGGTGACGGCGCCTTTACGAGGTTCGCTTAAGTGCTGCTTAGGCTTGATGCCACGCCTGGCGAAAATGACATTGGTACGTGCAATAATCTCCGAGGGAGTAAGATCAGGAGATGGATTGAGCACGTCGTGATGATAGTCGAAGACGAGTGGGATGTCCAACTCTTCGCATATCGGTAGCAGATCTGCAGCATTATAACAAAGCTGCAGGGGACAGAAAGGATTAGCAAATAAAGCATCATCCGCAATGAAGTAAGGCTGACCTCGTCATTTTCTAGAACTAAGCGGTCCCTAACGTCCTTAGGAAGGTCCTCCTTGACTGTCTTGCGAATCCTGTCGAGCGCTGCCTCTTTGTCACCGTAGACTCCTCCTCCGTGGATAATCATAACGCCGTCAGGTCCAATCCCCATGAGGTTGAGCATCTGCGCATGGTACTCAAGTTCGCGGATGCTGGCTTTGACCACTGAATCCCTAGGAGAGCCTAACTGAGTGAATTGGCCCGGATGAACCGTGAGTCGGTGACCATATTTGTTTGCGAGGGCGCCAACCTCGGCTAGAACGGGGGCACAATAGTCTAGAGAATATCCATAAAGTTCGTGGGATGCAAATGGGAACATTTCTGATGATCTGCGGACAATGATTCAGTGTTTTATATTGCTTCAACAAGAGTGAATGTACAGTCTCATGAAGCGTATATTCTGAGTGGATGGACAGTGAGTGACCACAGGCATGTTCAGACATTGGAGCATACGTTTTCTTCGTTCCACTCGATAATCTTGAGCATATCCTCGACATTTCGTCGACCAAGGTCCTTGACCCACTCTATGCCGTTCTTTTTGATGGTATCGATGCTGATGTGTTTAAGTAAATGCCAAAGAAGATATTACATGCACTTACCGACAGGTCCGTGAGCAGAATACCGCATCGTCTGCAGGTTTCTTGTTGCGTAAAATGGTGTTCAGGCAAGCGTACCCTGAGAACTAGTACGTGAAGGAACCAATCCTTTAAGCCAATTCACCCACCCAGACGCCCACAAAATGTGGTCTCCTTTCTCTCGACCTCTGGAATGACATATACGGGCTCTGCTTTGGGGGCACGCTTACGTTTCTTCTTTGGAGGCCGTCCATCAACAGACTCTGCATCATCTATTAGAGGAGCTTTTCGGTTGTTTGTTTTCGTTCCTTTGGACTGTCTCTTTGTCTTAAGCAATGGAAAATCTTCATCAGAACCAGGGAAAGCTGCTTTCATTCCTCTCTTACGCGTCACTTTCTTGTTGTTCAGTAGGACAGTCTTATGGCGAGGTTTCGGAATCTTCATTCTGTGCTCCTCATCTTCCTCCAGGGGGTTTGAACCCAATCTGTGGCATTGTTCTTGTTTCGTTGCAGATGGTGCCATATTTTGCGCCTTCTTAGCTCTCGGTCTAAGAGTCCGCCCAGGCTGTAGCTCTGCAGCGGCTACTTCCATGGTCTCAGGATAAGCTGGGGGGATGGATGAATATGCCAAAGTTCGCGTGAGATGACGGAATGTCGAGGAAGAAATAGTACAGATTGTTCTAAACCGAGGAACAATGGCTCTTGAAGAGTGAGCAAACAGAGCCAGTACGACTGCACGGCGCCTGCCAGTGGTTCGGTTCAGAATCTTGCTTGACAGGATATGTGAAGCTCGCTGGGTTAAGGCGGAAAGAAATAATGATTATCCTTATACACACGACTGTCGCTGCAGGTGATAGAGTAAAGTTTGCGTGCATTTGTGGAATCCTGTCTCGCTCAACATAGGGGATCATCGAAACAGTGTGACAAGCCAGGTGACGTGACAATATCTCGATCGGTTACATAATGAAACATTCAGGTGTCGACGTCCATCACGCATCCTCGAGCCACTCGTACATCAGACGGTAATCCGTCGTACACTATACGTATATATAGTCTGGCCATGTAACCTTGGATTCGATAGCAGAATCTCACCCAATATTTTCCCCGCTCCAAGCAAGTCCGATATCCTCAGAAAGTCTCCGTCTCACATCTCAACTACAACTCAGTGCATTCAAACGTGTTTACTCTGCATACTTGTATCGATCATCATTCCCCGTCGAACTCATTTCCAGCCTCATGTACAACAAGATGGTCTTGTAATCGTTGATCATCCTTATTCTAGCCTTTCATGTTTGCGGCTGGATCGAAGATGGCGTACTATGTGGTCGAACCATTTCGGATTATAAGCCCGGGTTCTCTTTACAAAACAAGATCAAAAAGTGCGCCGATACTTCATTCACTTTGCGGCATTGCCTAGTCTAGTACTAGTCATTGCCTCTATCTATTTCTCAATCAGCAGCGAGCTGCATATTATTCGATCAACATCACCAATGGGAAAGCGGAAACATAACCCACCAGTGTGTTGCCACGTGCAAGTTTACCGACCTCCTCTTGAGGGCTCATCGCCGCTATTATAGCAGATCTCAGCACCGGTCGGCTGATATTACAAGGCGCAAAGGGTGAGTCGTCAGGTAAAATTTTGATGCAACTACTACTTACAATGGTAACGCAGGTACTCTCTTTATTGCAGCAGTCAGTGGTCTTGGTGCAACTCTCGCCGTCTGGCTGACACGCGCTGACAGACATTATAGATGCTGTCAGCGCAATAATAGCGGTAAGGAAGGAGAAACGCATTGTCAGTGTGAGGTGGTATGAACTGATGAGGTGCTCCAAAAATCTCTTTGGGGTGAAGTGGACGGTAGGAAGAATGACTTGCTTTTATACTCGCGAAAGGTAACGCTTAGTGTTTTAGGCAGCATTTTGTTTGGTATTATGGCTCCTCACCGCTCAGCCCCTGCCCACTGCCAGCAGAAATTTTACGGCGTCGCATATCACAAATTTATTTGAATCGAAAGCAGGGCCCACGGTGACGTAGCCCCACAGTGCAGTCCAATATCATTTGATTTTTCTTATTTGCTTGTTCCCCACGGCAATAAACACTCTTTCGCGTGAAAATAGAATGGAATTGAGTGGGGCTACTCTCATGTCAATGAACAGCTTGAGATTTTACGCCATTCATTTACTTGGAAAACCGGAAGCGCAGACCTGCTGTCAAGGTGCTTGTGCGAGGCCACTCCCTGCGCTATTTAGCACTTCTAGCTTGAGTGCTTACCCTCAGGCTGGTCTAGCGATACGAAGCCTAGGTAGTCGTAACGTGCTGTGTAGATCTTTGCGCTTCTGTTCCCGATGCGGGTAAGCGGTATTAATATTATACCTCAGATCAACTAGTGTGTCTGATACCATTCTTAGGATTGTCAAGAACAAAGCCTCGGTTGACAGTCACGGCTCACAAGGCAGATTGCAAGGTGTTTGTCAGTAATTTGCGGCGGCAAACTAAAGACAGTTCCGCGACTAATTTGGTTTCTGATGCTTTCGGTCTGAAGCTAGCGAAGGCTGATGTCATGATCCGTTCCAAGACACCAGGCCAAGCACTTATAATTCTTCGTGAGGCGCATACGTGCATGAACCATACACGATCAATCGCGTTGTCACCAAACAAATCCTCTCCCTGTCTCACCAAGTTTCACAGTCTAACATGACGGCCGAATTAATGACCGTGCCAAAAATGCCTATATTGAAGTAAAGAAATAACTGCCAGCATAACTCTCAAAAGAAAAATGAGATAAGTACTAGTGTAAAGGCAGAAAGATACATAGTTGCATAAAAAATACTTGAGAACGAATCATCCGCTTGCTTCCATCTCAGCGAGAGCTGCTTCATTGAGTGCCTCTGCCTCCGCCATGATTTTATCCTCTAGCACAGCAACCCTGGATTCTGCATCCCGACGTTCGCGGTCAAGCTCTGCGTACCGCTCCTGCAGCAGCCGCTCTCTCCGTGATAGGGTATCCACCTCCTCATTCAGCGCTTCCAATCTCCGTGGTCCAGTTGCAGCCTCGTTGATGCTGAGCCGAGCGAAGCTCTCATAGTCCACTTTTGTTCGCACGAGTTCATCGAAAGCTTCAGTAACACGTTTTGAAAGAGCTTTTGAACGTGCTTGATATCCACCAAGGGTGATATCGAGCTTCTTCTCGGCCTTGGTAGCTTTACTGGCCTCTTTCGACATCTCTCCACGACTCTCCTCGAGCAGTGTGGTATAACCGGCTATCCTGGCTTCCGCGGATAAGCTGCTGGGTTCTACCCATGTTCTCGAGGCGGTATCGAAAGCAAGCTGCTGACGGATACTTGCCCAAGACGCACTCTCATCAATCTCTTCATTGCTCGACAGCGTTGCGAGTCCCTCCTTGACCTGGGCTTCGTTGGCATCAGGGAAGCCTATTGAGGAGGCAAGTTCAAGATGGATCTGAGCCTTAGCAGCAGCGAGGTCATCATCTGGCGGTATCTGATAAGTTGATGGCGTGCCACCAGGAATATTCGTGCCAGGGAGAGGGTACACTATCGAGTCGTGCAGCAGGAGATCCGCAATCTCCAAATTCAGGAGTTTTCTGACCTCGGCCATGTCATCGTCTTCTTCCCCAATGTTCAAGTCCTCCATCAGCTGCTTCGCGTCGACCCGTGCAGGACGAGGCAGACCGCGGGCAACAACCTGTGTTCGTCTCGCTAAAGCTTTTCTCTCCTCCTCTTCGCGTATCCGCTTCAAGCGTGCATCCCGTTCGGCAGCATCTTCATCTGCCATCGGACCCGTGGTGCCATCGTCTTCATCTTCATCTTCGGGAACCAAAAGCTCGAAGTTGTTTTCAGGTTTGGGAAGACTCATGAATCCGGCCTTCAAAGCACGCTTGGCGGAGTCGGAACGTAACCGAAGGTCGCGTGGTGTCTCGCCAACTGGCATGCCCGTAGCGGGATTGATGCTGAGGGTATCACGCATAGGCGTCCGCAGTGGGGTTGCGCCCCACGATGCACCATCTCGCGGCGTTGCAGAAACATCACCTGGACCGCCATGTATAGGAGTCGCGAGAGGATTTGGGGTAAAGGCAACTTGATGCCGAGGAGTTGCGCTCTCGAAACCAGTCCCCCCCCCTGGCCCAACATGAAGGGGGGTGTTCTCATCTCCTAACAAAGGTGTCTGTGCCATGGTCATGTTCCGTAAATTGCGTGCTTCCAACATGACATTATCCTCTATGATATAACTCAGTCGCCGCGATGGAAGTGAGTACTAGAGAAGACTCACGTTGGGGTGCAGTACGAGGTGTTCGTGCCATCCTTGCGCCCTCTAGCCCCTCGTAGTCACTCAAGAGCTTCGCAGTTGCCTCGCTTCCACCACCGACCAATGCCTTGGCATTCTCCCCTGTCTGCCCGATCTTAACAATGTCTTCTAGTTCCGCCTCCCCGACCTGCGCATTCGGCAACACAAGCTTCCGTCGCCGGCCAATACTCTCCGCCTCTTTCAACTTCTGTATCTGTGCATCACGAGCGGCAATGAATTTTGTTTGGTGGCCATCATTCTCGCCCTTAGCCTCTGCTGTGCGACGTTGTCGCTTCCTACGTTCAGCTTCCTCTTCATCGGGTTTGCGTTTGTTTTCCAGACGGCGGAGAGATTGGCCAACTGGCGCAGAGGTAATGCGTGCCTGTTCTTCCGACGTGTCATAGAAGCCCGCTGCCGGCTTCTTTTCAAAGGGAATGTCAGCATTGTAGTCCATACCCTTATTTTTTGTCTTATGTCGCATACTAGAGCCTATCACGTGAGGAGGGTCATAGCGCAAAGGAAATAAATTGACGCACATGATTCCAGCAGCCTTCAGCTCACGCTTTTTCTGCAAGACCGCAAGTCGCCTTGCTTCTTCGAGCTGGCGTTCACGAGCCTTCCGCTTAGCTTTCTTGCCTTGTGTATTTGCGAGACGAGCTCGGGCTTCGGATAACATTTCCTTCTCTGTATGCAGGATCAGCAAAAACCCGCCTCCTGAGCAGAAGAAAATGTACCATCTTCGTCCATGTCAATAGGATCTGGACGCGCGGGTTTAGTTTCAGGGTCAGGGTCAATCTCTCCTGGCCGCAGGCGCCTGATGTCGTCTGCACTCGGCGCCGACTCTCCCTCTGGTCCCGTCAGCCCCAGCTCCTCGTTTTCCTTCGCCTCAGCCTCATCCAACAACTTCTGATATCGCTCAAGACATTGCGTAGCTGTACGACCAACTGCAGGAGCTATTGTCCGCCATTGCGTGGGCATGATTTTTGCAAGGTGCATCAACTTTTCATCCTCGGTCTGGGTATACATTATAAGTTTCAGCACCAAAACAAGGGTCTGCAACACACACCTTTGACCATTCCGTCTTCTTGATAGACGGATCTAGCCACTCGTACCACCGCGCTTTACATTGTTTGGGGGTCTTCCGGACAAGCAACGACGATATACGCGCCCTGGTGATATTCAGTACCAGAGCGGGGGAGCTGACGATGAATGAACAACTCACCATTGGTTCTTCCCGTACTTGGCTATCGCAGCCTTGAGAACTTCGTCCTCCGTGTTCTGGATGAGTGTGTCAGATTCAGAATACAACCATACTTAAACTGAAGTTGTGATGTACCTTCCAAACACCTGATTGATTCACAACGTCACAATTAACATGCGGAAAAGGCCTGTATATAGTCACTTGCCTCCTTTGATGATAATTCGAACCATGGCTGGTGGACGGGCTTCGACGAGTACTGCAGTGTTCACTGTTTACTGTTTTGACGCAATGTAGTGTGATTCCTTTTGCAATAGCTTAGTAAGCTTCACGACTACTTTCGGATGGTTTTGAAACGTTGAGAATGTCGACGGGGCCTGGGCACAGCGTCAAACGTACGATAACAGCACAGCGATCAGGCGATGAGCGGCGGGAAAATTCAAACCACATCATGCATGCTTCCTCTGACCTTTGACCTGAATGATTACAAATATGAAAAGGATTAAACTACCACTAAGCACGACGACACCTCTTCTGAACAAGTTCCAACCTGAAAGGTACATAGCAATCAAACGAACCGTTCAGACTATGGGTCTTCGAGCAACTCCTTTGCTATACTCCTTTTCTCTGGGAACTTCTGCAGCATTTGAGTAAAAGCTTCTCACCTTCACCTTTCAGTGTCTCCACAGAATCTGCCAAGGTGACGTTTTGTGTGATGAGGTTTGGGCGCTTGAATGATCCTAGCGCACCGTTAGCAGGTAGTATATATGTGGCAATGTTGTTTTCGCATTGATCTGTATCTTCGATTAAGTTCCGTATCTGTGAAGGCAGCGACGTCAGTTCCATACCGCCAGTTCCCAAGCTTACCATCAAACCGATATTCTAGATGTCTGCGCTATGTCCAAGGCACGCCAAGTGCGACTGCTGGGGCACGGTATCCATCGGGCTGTATAAGGCGTGCAAGAGGGTACGAAACATCCCTGGATAACCACAGTGTCGAAATCTGTCAACACTGTTTTCCCGAACCTGTTTTGAATAGTCCATAATCATTTCTGGAAAGATATATGGTACGGTCGACGAGGACCTTCTGGGTTGAAGGCTCTCTGCTGCATCGCTGGCGACCGTCTGAGATGGATGTCAGCGACTCAGCACAGACAGACTCCCGAGCCCAGCCAGTATATCGTCGCGTGTGAAATCTTTCAGATTGAGTAAGGGACACTCACAAGCGATGTAACATTAAACTTGCCGGTGTGGTGAGGCTTGGGTGGAGGACGAACAGGCGAGTGCTCAGAATGGAGATAATCTAGGCCAGACAAACAAATACATGAGCGTCCATCTGAGAAGATCGGACGATATCGTTTAGATTGATAAGACGACGTTGAAGTAACCATATGGGTTTCCGCGTGGGTTCGTAGATGAGACACTTGGGTTTCCATACAGGCCTTTGGCCTAAATCGACAAAGGTTCGGGCAAATATGGCTTAGATGTGATGACTTTGCGATGGACACAACATTTGCAACCCATGTGAGACAGACGCGGCATGGGCATGTTTATTGGTGCAGATTTTCAGCGCCGCATAGCGTGTAGTTGTCTGGGAAAAAAATAATGTGAGAGCCCCTAGCTTGAGGACGACTGGACATACCGACAAACATTCTTGGCAAGCTACACTGTTGAATTTCCACCATACCCTAGCTCCGTTAGGTTTCGCGAATCAGATCTTCCAGCTTCACAGGATAAAGGTATTGTGGGTCATAATCAGGGTTACGTTCTTCCTCATTTGAAATGCCGGGAGGCAGCACTTGGGGGGTTTGGATGATATAGAACTTGAAATCTGAACCATCGAGATCGACGCTTGCAAGCGTCCAACGAATTTCCGCATTGAAGGAAGATTGGATCTGTTCACTGTTCACTGTTGACCAGTAAGTAGACCAAGAGGACTAGTAGCAAGGACAAGCTAGGAAGAGCCTGGCTGATGACTTGGACCCGGATGTGAGCTCCACTAGAGGAGGTTCATGGCGTGGATCGTGCGCAGTATGTCGACATTCATGTCAAGCTGCGTACACCGCCAGGAAGGGACAGCGGACGGGCGACCACAGAGTCTGCTTGATGAGCGGCCGCTCAATGACACGGTCGGAAGTGTCAGTATACCCAATGACACTACGAGGCGAGAACCCGCAGCCACTGAATGAGCGAGCCTTGTTAAGTGTATACAAACGCAGACGTATCTCAAGGCCTTGTAGTCTAGAGGTACGATACTTGCTTTGGGTGATTCACAATTGCAAGTGGCCTGGGTTTGATTCCCAGCAAGGCCCTTCTTCTTTTCTTTTGCTCAGTTCGCAACATTCATATTGCAGGCTGTCAGGGTCTTTAAAACCATCTCAAGTACATAGATCTCGTGGATTTAAAATTTTAAAGGTCTCGATCACGGAGGCACTACAGGCTGTGGTCGAATGCTTCGAAGATGTGGCAAGAAAGGTGAATATCAATGTCTGGAAGCTAGTCAAATGATGCTGGGACGGCCTTCGGGTCCTTCCATCGCCTGGCGTTAGTACGAAAAAGAAGACTTGCAGCACAAACGATCGGCTGTTGACCATATAGGCTCCTACTTGTTGAGACACCCGAGATTTGGAAAAGTTAGTTGGAATTGGCATCCAATGTATATCCGTCCATTAAATAGTAAATTACATACTAAAACTGTACGTCAAGTTAGGAACAGTGCGGAAATTGGGATATTGAGACGAAAACGCCGAATAACAAGGAGGACACATTCCTGCGTTGTGGAAGTCCAAGGAACAGAAAGGAAGAAGGGTGAGGGCACGCAATACCAATTAACCACAAATACCGTCATCTATGACCAACCCGCAGCGCTTGCACTTGACCCTCCGGTCAAGAAGGCAAAGGCCAATGCCCAATGGGAACCAAACTATTGCAGCCAAAATGCCTAAAGAAAGGCACGAGTCAATTGCTTGCCCATGAGCATGCGATTGTCCGTACCTAGAATGCCGAATTTGGTTTGATTAACATGCCCTCCTTGCTGCAAACATATCATTTCGGGGTGGTCTGGGGGCAGTAGCGAGGCGATATGTTCCCCAGTCAAGGGGTTCTGATAATGGTAGACTGTGGGTTGCATCATAGGCGTAGTACGAGTGTGGACAGACATCACGGTGCTAGGAGGTATTGAAAACGGCTGCACTTGTTGGTTCGCAGTCTTGTCAGTCATCGTAGGTGGCTGTTGCTGTTCAACATCTGAAATCATGGTAAACCAATGATCATCCAGGATACAAATATGGTGACAGACTTGAACTAGTCTGAGCTTCGACGTAGTCGTATGAAGGTGGGTTATCTGCACTATGCTTGAGCACCTGAGGGGTTCATTAACACCAGAGCCGCATCGAGTTTACACATATTCGAAAGGGACTCACCATGTTTGAATTTGACTGAGGGTCGATGATCATCAGTAGGTTCTGCTACGTGGCTTTTGTACGGGCTCGAAAGCTGCGCACTGCGGCACATAAGCGTGGGGCTACATCGTAGGTACTGTACTACTCGATAGGGCGATCCATCACGTCAGCCACTTTGTTTTCCATTATTTGTCTTGATCATCACGTCTATTATTAGAACGCGTTGTTCCATTGAAATTTTCAGAATTAATAGGCGACGTGCTATAGCGAGTCCAGAGAGAGGGGATTCTAAAGGAGCTGCATCGATAAGCTTTCAACTGACCTTCAACCTTTGTCTTTCGGTCATGAATTTGGGCTATGATCGTTGAAGGCAACTGTATAGTTTTATCAGAATTGTTCTCACGGGTCAGCAGGAGAACCTCTTGTCAGAACCCAGCTACCGTGGGAACCGGCGAATTTTTATCTGCAGCCCACTTTTGTGTCTTTGTACTTCACAGCTTCACCCAACTGCTTTGATTGAAGATGGAAAGTGCAGGACCATCGACCCACCATATCACCTCCGATCCCCCATCGGAAAGCGCAGGACCATCGACCCACCATATTGCCCCCGATGTTCCATCGGATTCGATGACCTCCAGAGACTAGTTCGCACATTTGCGCATATCTTCTCAAGGAAATTCTAATATCTTATTTTTTGCTCCCCTTTTTCCAGTTATGCGGATTCATACGCGCACTTTGGTTTGTTGGTCCACCTGGTCGAGTTATTGTTAGTCTGACATATCCTGTCAGGTATTCACGAGGAAATGCTCAAGGACACTGTCCGGACAGGATCCTATCGTTCTGCGATCATAAACAACGGGCACCTCTTCAAGGGTAAAACAGTTCTGGATGTTGGTTGCGGAACTGGTATCTTGAGTATGTTTGCTGCAAAAGCAGGTGCTTCACATGTAGTTGGTGTAAGTACCACATGCCCATCTCGCTCGTGTCATTTCCTGCATGCCTTTGAAGATCGACATGTCGAATATTATCGATCAAGCTCAAAAGATTATAGAAGCAAACGGCTTCAAAGACAGTACGTCTGACTGCATACTGCTGATACCATCTTTAGTAACAATACATTAGCAATTACCCTCGTTAAGGGGAAGCTTGAGGAAGCCGAGCTTCCTATCGATCAATTTGATATCATCATTTCAGAGTGGATGGGTTATTTCCTTCTCTACGAATCTATGTTGGACACCGTCTTGCTCGCAAGGGACAAATACCTCAAGCCGGATGGATTGATATTCCCCGACACCGCAAAATTACTTTTTGCTGCCATTGAAGATCAGGAATACAAAGAGGAGAAGATCAACTGTACGTATATCTGTGTTATACGCGCGCCTGGCTGAGAACAGTATTTGTAGTCTGGGAAAATGTGTATGGCTTCGACTACTCGTGTATCAAAGACATAGCGCTCCGCGAACCTTTGGTGGATACCGTTGAACTCAAAGCGGTTGTGACCGATCCCTATATTATCAAAGTTTGTTGCCATCAATCTATTGGTGGTACTTGTCTAACTCCATGCAGCACATCGACCTCTTGACAGCAACAAAGGAGGACCTGACCTTCACAGCACCATTTAACCTCGTTGCTACACGTGATGATTGTGAGTTGTAATCGTGTTAGGTATAATCGCAGCATTTATACGCCTACTTTAGATGTTCATGCATTCCTCGCTTGGTTCGATATCGTCTTCGATTGCACACATAAGAAAGTCAAGTTTTCAACTGGCCCTCATGCGCAATACACGCACTGGAAGTACGTTTGCAACCCAACTTTCTTTTCTTCAGGTATTTATTTCTTCGACACAGGCAAACAGTGTTCTATACCCCCTCGACAATCACTATCAAAAAAGGGCAAGAAATCACTGGCAGAGTCTCTTGCGCACCGAACGCGCGGAACAACCGCGATCTTGACATTGCCATTTCGTATGCAGTTGATGACGGGGAACAGGAGGCAGAGGAGATAACAGTAGATTACAAAATGTGCGTGATTTTATATTCTTACCGCGTCCCTTTTCTCCCCCAATCTCATTCGTGGTAATAATGACCGTACGCTGATCGGCGATAGGTCTTGATCGACAAACAATTCACCGACCTCGGCTTTCCACGCTTCACTGCGCTGTCATATATATTCCCCATATACCGTCGTTGACTTGCAACCCGACCTCTGGATTGGACATCAACAGGTATTAACTTGGATACATTGACATTGCAGCCAATCTGGCTTAGTTCCTGTGTTACATATATCTGCATCAAACTCACTGTTGTCTGTTGCATCATTAGATTACATCATCTCGCTTATCAGTTGACCATGTGCAAATTACGTCGGTCACCAAAACAATCGCCGTTCTTGATTTTACACGGCGTCAATAAGTATCAATTCGTTCCTCAATAAATGTGCGCATTTTCGTCTCAGATGTGTGGCCAGCTCAATTCCGACGTTGCCTTGGTCCATGTCGCCCTCGCGCTCATGTGCAAACCAGAAATCACATTCTAATTCACAACGCCTTGGGTGAGAGAGTTGTGCTCGGGTAAATTGCAAATTTGTGATTTACAGCTCATATCCATGACCCTTCGTGACCAGCCCGCCTACGTTCCTCATCAACTTTGTTGCAATGTATCGCGAATCCAACCCTCAAGCTCTCTGTTGAACGTTTCCGGTTCCTCCAAGTGAACCCAGTGTCCTCCTTGGAACTCTACCATCTTGAGACCTCCTGTCGCGTATTTCTTCATGCGTGACACGGCGTAATCATACACACATACGTGGTCTTTCCTTGCGACCGCGAAGAACGCGGGTTTCTCGATAAACTGATTTCTCTCTGGTATCTCTGTCACCGCAGCAAAACGAGATCAGATAATCCAATATCGACCAATGAGCTGGATATCGTGTCGCACCTTCCATGATGCGGGAATTAACACCCCCCAGCATGCACCGGTACCAGTTCAGGGCACTCGTTAACCCACCTTTCCTCAGTGACTCCAACAAACGTGAGTGGTGCTACATTTTACGGACACAGTCAATTCTGACGAGCCTGACAGAGGAATAAGAAACACCTCGTCTGTGAGATAACTGGCTCTCTTTGTCGTCTTTCCATTTTCGACGAAGGTCTGTATCTCCCCAGGTTGATTCATTAGAGTCAGCCAACTATCTGGGTCATCTGGATAAAGCACGGAAATCAATGATTCCAACTTTGCGTCTTATCAATATCAAGTGATCAAAACGTTGGTCAAACACTCACGTTCTTCTCGATGATTTTGGGAGCGCTTTCTTGCTCGAAAAACTTCCAGTACCCCAGTAGTGGCCGGCCAAATGCCTTAACGTTCATCTCCAAAATAACATCAATGGGAGGGAAGGGGGTGTATATTTCGTATGTGACGACAACCCACGCAAAACCCAAGAAACGGTCAGAGTGTTTCATTGACAGGACGGAGATTATGGGTACGCCCCTGATGACAGTTCTGAATCTGGCTGGTGCGCGTTCAGTTGAATCTCACCAGTCATGCCCAACGGCTATGGCTTTTTGGACTTTCTCGGCATCAAGAATGTCAATCAAGTCTTGCGCGATTGCAGTGTGCAGAAAGAAGGACATATCAATGGGTTTAGACGTGCCGCCGTATCCGAGCATGTCAGGCGCTACTACTCCGAATCCTCTCTCAGAGAAGTAGTTGATCTGGTGGTACCAATCGTATGAAATCGAGGGAAAGCCATGGACAAAGAGTAGAGTGGGCTTGCCGTCTACAGCTGGCAAGGACAGATAGTGGTAAGTTAATCCTCTGGAGGTGACGATGTCTTTGTACTTTGAGACAAGGTTCTCGTTCATGGTGGTATGAAGACAAGCTGTAGGAATGGGCTGTGCTTCGTTGATTTTGTTTTAAAGTGCATGCATAGTAACTAAATCGTTTAAGAAATTTTGTTTTAAAATGAGAAATTAGCTGCGCAGCAGGGCGCTCGGGGCGCTCAGGGTCATGACTCATGTAGTGAAGCTGGGCGGTATGCATTAATCAGCCGGACTCATGTGAAAGCGGATGATGCATACTCTATGTTGGATGTTGTCTCGTCCGAGTCATAATCTGGCAGATTGATAAAACGAACTCGTGTCTGCCATGTGAACTAATCAGGTACAAAAGGAAGGCTGGGAAAGGAAGATGGTCAGAGTTATCTAGCTGGCGTGTTATGCGCTTGTCAGTAGCTATCATTGAGGTATGGCATCCTTCTGTCTGGCGTATTCTTTCGTCTGTTCGTCAGCGACGCTCTAGAGTGTGTCTCCTTTCGGCAGGGAGTTATGGGGCGGGTAAGTGTAGATCGGTAGTGGTTTCTGTTATCTATGTGACAGCGAACCAAATAAGACTTGAGATGATGTTGTTGTTGAATCGAAGGAGTATGTATCTGCCGATACCGGGGGAGGGAAAGATAATAGGTGGGTATGCGCTAAATGATGAGTTACAATATCGAGGGAGAGTCCGGAGTGCACTGTGCGGGCGTCAACAAGAGAGAAAAAAATAACGCACAACGCACCTCAGGGGTGAAAGGATGAATATTTCGATGACGTCCGCCCTTCCGGTGTTCAGACTTGTGTAACAAGATGTATGACTGTTTCAAGTTATGGGTGAATCGGGCATAACCTAGTGATGCCCCGCGCCTGCGAAGACGGGAAAGGGGATGTGCGCTTACATTGGATCAGGACGAATTGACAACTTCAAGTCGAACGCCCTAGTACTAGTAAGGTTGTAAGCCGAGGGACTCAGTGAGCCGAGCTATGCTTTCGTCGAAGAGGTACTAGTATTAGTACTTCTTTGTTTATTAAAAACATGGAGTTACAACTACTAGTTTCTCTGCGACTTCAGGCCTTCAGGTGTTATGTAGCCGCTAGTAGATTCAGCCCTCCGATCTTTGGTGAGACAACAACTCACGATCCGTTCTAGCTGTGGTTGCTGCGCGGTGCTGGCAGTGCTTGTGTACACCGTGTCACGGAGTTGCTGACGGGAACAAAAAAGACTCTGAACTCCGATAATTGACTTTACCACAACAAGGTTACCTAATTGGGAACTAGTTATTGTGCTTCGTCTTCCTTCGTCCCCTTGAAGAACAATGAGGATGCGGAGGACACACCGACACTGGGACAATGATAATTCGGATCTCAAAAGGATAATGGATCGCTCCAGTGCTTCTACCAGAGCTTTCTTTCTTGCTAATTATTCTTTCTTTCTCTCTTCACTGCTGACGATTGCCACCAGTTGGCGACTAGATTTTTATTCGACGTCGCAGGTCGACCGTATCATCATCCCAGATGTCCTTCTCTTTTCGCACTCAAAGAGGGATATCGCCTCCGCCAGTTTATGCCGCTCATTCTACAATACAGACTTCGAGCACGACTCTTAGACCTTACCTTCAACTCCCACACATCCTTTCCCTAGCCTGGCTAGCATATCCAATTCTTTCGCTCATCTTCGTGATCTTTAGGCTCCAACTATCTTCTCAGTCTGCCCAAACTGCGGTAGCTAATGCAAAAGGTGACCTCTTGACCGCATGTCAAGCAGCAGAGCAAGCCGCTACGGCTGCGGCCAGTGCTCCCCGGTATATGGCAATTGCCTCAAATCAGTTAATCGCGGATACTATCAATGGCACAATGAACGACGCCCGCGCAGCTCTGATTCTCTCATTGACTGTCATGGAAGCGATCATCAACTTCCTGATCGACATTTATCGCTCCACGTTCTTGTGTTTCCTCGAACTGATTGTTGGAGGTGCACTTGCGCTTCTCATTGCTGCTGTTCAAGAGGTATGACGAACTTGCATTCCGATGATTTTTTGTTGACAGTAGCTTAGATCACTTCTTTCTTGCAAAGCACCCTGACTACCTCTGTGTCAGGTTTGAAGAACGATGCTACTTCGCTCAACTCTGCCATTACAACTATAGTCAACGAGCTCAACAAGGTCAATCCTTTCGGAAACATCAATGCGCCACAATTCAACGTCTCGAGCCTGGACTCCCTGTCCAGTATCACTATCCCAACGGATTTTGAGAATGCGTTGATTCAACTCAACAATTCACTGCCTACTGTGTCGTCGATCAAGAACTCCATTGCATCTCTGTAAGTCTTACACCGAAATCTGCATCTGCATCTACTAACTCGTATTAGCGTCGACACACCTTTCGAGGCCGTGAAATCTGACATCAATAGCACGTTCCAAGGCCTTGTCTTCGATGCATCGACGCTTCCTGTCCCTACTCAGAACGCGGTTTCATTTTGCAGCAATTTGGACACTTCCTCAGTTGACAATCTCGGGAATGACCTCCTCACGATCACGAAGATTGGTACCATTATATTGATTCTTCTTCTTTTCGCCCTGCTAGCAGGGCACTGTGCTCTCGAGTGGTACAAGTGGCGCTGCTTGCAGTTGCACCTCCGTCGCACTCGTGACGCATGGGTTTCTGACCCCACCGCGGTGTACACCGGCTCCGCTAGCGCCCCTTCTGTCACGCTCACCGACCATAATCTCCTCATGCTCCAGACGGACGCACAACATCCACTGCTTACCCGCATAGCCAACACCATCTCAGCTACGCTGCACATGTCCCCTTCACAGCATACTCACCTACGATGGTTTCTGCACTACATTTTCCATGCGCCTGCACTTGCCTGCTTCTTGATCGGTTTCTTTGGTCTACTGTCCGTTCAAGTGCAGCTTCTTGCCGTCAGCCCTTTGGAAGCAAAGTACACTGCACAGGCGGCTGCGAGTGTGCAAGATCTCTCCAGCACAATCTTCGCGCAGGTGAATAGTTCAATGTACAACCAGTCCTCATCGTACGCTGGTACCATCAATGCTCGTGTTGAGACCGCTCAGTCCTCCGTCAACAACGGTCTGTTCGGCTGGGTCAATGGCACCACCACAACACTCAACACAACGCTGAACAACTTCTACACCGATGTTCAGAATATCGTTGCCAGCGTGTTCAATGGCACCGTCCTGGAAAACACTGCGCAGGATTTTGTTCGCTGTATCATCGGCTCGAAGGTCAATGCACTCGAGGAGGCACTTACGTTCCTGAACGAGAACTTGATTGTTGATCTTCCGACTGTCAACGAGACCGTCTTGGTGCTTTCGTCGTCCAATATTAATGAGATCACTCAGCCAATTGCAACCGCTGCGGTTGGTGGCGGGCAAAGTAACTCAGGCGGCCTCATCGGAAGGCTTGTGGCGACGTACGTCGACTCCCTCAAGCAGGAGCGAATCATGTTTGCCCTGTTCCTGATTCTTTGGGGCGTCATCGTACTCATGGGTCTCGCTATCGTTTTCTGGCATTCCTACGCGAGAAATTGGGTTGAAGCGTACAAGAGGCGTAAATGGCGCAAGGAGCAACGTGACGATATCGATGATATTATAGCAGCCTTCCCAAACGCACCGCCCATCGTTCACGTCAGCAAGGATTCGGAGAAGGGCGAGAAGACGCCTGATATGGGTCTTCGTTCGTTTACGCCTCTTCCTGAGCCGCGTTCAGCATTCAGCCTTAACCCGTTCAGCTGGTCTGTCAATCACCCACTGAAATCGCTTGAACCTCGGTTTGAGAAAAGCTGGGATAGCTTTTTCCGTGAGGGAGATGAGCCAAAGGTTGAGCAGAAGCAGCCCTCAATACTTTCTCGCACCATCAGCAGGCCGATGCGTTTGATGGCTCTTGGAAAGAGGAAGCAGGGCGGAGACAGTGGAGATAGAGAGGACTTTCCAAAGGTGGAAGATGAACAACCCAAGTCGCACTGGTTCAAGCCCATAACAAACCTCTTTACGAAGAAGGCTGCTCCCACTGAGGAATTTGTCGTCGATAGGCCGATGACCCGGCCTCCTAGACCTCAATTGACAATTTCGACCGCGCATGCTGTCTCTCTCAAGCCGAATGACCTACCGCACATTGAGCGCTCTCCGACTCGAGAAGAACCTGCCTCTGCTTGGTCTGTCTCACCAACTCCACCCTCTCTGCCATGGACGAAGAACACGGTCGTTCCTGCCAAGAATCCAGCGCTTCCTTCTATATCCTTTCCCCCACCACCGCTTCATCCAGAACAGCGCAGGAAAGCCAGTGTGCCTACTGACGTTGGGTCATTCGACGAATATGGCTTCACTCCTCCGCAGGCCAAGGAACCAAGCCCGCTTGCCATGCCGCTACATTACGCCTTCGAGCAGGCGCCCCCACAGCATGCAACTGTCCCACTGACGCTCTACCCGTCACAAGTGCAAGCTGCTCTCCTTGCTACCAAGAACAAGCCGGCAATGGCCCCTCCCCCGCTGGAGTTTGCCCCATCCTCCCTCCCAGAATCCGTCACGCCCGTAACACGGCTTCTCACGACCGCTCACGCGCGGAAGTCCAGTAATGCCATAAACCCGTTTGCAACTCCGTTTGACGACGACGCCCACGCAGTATCTCCAACGCAGATGAAAAGGATAACGAATCCCTTTGCTGGCTTTGCAGTGTAACTCCGAAACAGCTTATCATATGGACTCGGCGATGACGCTTTGTACTATGCATCACAAGATACTGTTAATATCTATCACTGTGCATTAATGCTGTGCTCTCTTCTCATATATTCTTAATTGTAGCATTTCATCTAGTTCCCGATGTCGAAGAGCACACTTCATTTCACATACATGTAGCTCTATTCTGCTAACTCTGCATTGTTATCCGCTGGAACTCGGATTACACTAAATCGAATGACATTCGATGATATGGAGAGCAGTGTGGCACTGAGGTGAATTGCCGAGATTGAGCTGATTGCGGCCATCGAACGTAGGCAAGTGGAAGTCTTGACATGATTAATATCATGTTCCAAGAAACTAGCTTACTATATGGACAGTCATGTTACAGTAGTGGTGCGTTTGCAAAGGGACGAGAGGCAAGGAGAAGAGGTGACTAGTAGATGGTCCCCTCGCCATTAAGTCGTCGCTATATTGTTATCAGAGTTACTGTAGCACGCGAAGTTCTTTCACGCTATCGTCCTCAAAGTTCGTGCTGAAAGGTGGAAGCTAGATCTCTCACCAACTTTGACAACATTAGCGACGACGACGGCGATCTGCCAAAATACACGGACAAGCTGTTTCAAGCGCTTGCTGTAGCCATTCGGTAGATTGATTTCTATCCCACTGACATCCACAGATCAGAACACAACACGAGATATGGTGGCGGTCTATAAATAACAGCTAAGTTATGCTATGTCCTGGGTGAGGTGTTCAGACACAATTGTATTAACTCTTGGATCGATGTCTCCAAGGATCTTGAGGGTCTCATGCTGTTCAGTCGATATCAGCCTGCACCATGGTAGTCAAAAATGAGCAGGTACGCACCCACAAACGCGTCGAAACCTCCCTTCCTTCCGCGCTGAGAGCATAATCACTCTCTTCGGTAACTTCGCAGCTCGACAGGTAGTGGCCATGCCGTTCCCTCTCACCTGGCTCGATTGCCGCATGGACAAGTGTCCGGCTGCCCATCTCAGTTGCGCGTGCCAGTAACCCTTTGTAAATGCTCACAGCAAACTTGAGGAAAGGATTCGATTCGACTTCTCGCGAAAGGCGGGAGTGACAAAAACCGGGATTGACCGCCGAAGCAGCGACCAAGATTGGTGTGGGAAGTCGAGAAGACAGCTCACGGATGAACATCACTTCGAGGACTGCGCATGACAGTGTAGTGAGCATAATAATGCATGTACTCCATTACTCACGCTTGGATAGGGGGTAGCGATTCCTCATTACGCTGCTGCATGTTATTATTGCTGTAGGAAAAGACGCTAATGAAACTTGCCTAGAGGTACAATACGCCTCATCATTAATTGTTTCGATGATACTAGGCCATTTGTCTGCCCCTTTTAGTCTGTTGGCTATATAATGAACCTCGCTAGACACAATAACCAGTCTCGAGGCATGTTCAGAAGTCCCTGTCTTGATAAGGTGAGGCAGCATCAATATGCTCAACAGAGCGGTCGACAGGTAATTCACTTGAAATCTATGAAAATTCTCGAGGCAAAACAACGACGATAATAGCAAAGCGCTCACGTAGTTTCGTAGCCATCCGGAGTTTTCGCGTACTTCATCGTCGATATGCCGGCGTTGGCGATAAGAACATTGGCTGTGCAGCCCTTCGCTTCAAAATTGTCCACAAAAGAACGCACTGAATCGAATGAGCTTAGCTCAAGAGGCCAAGATTCGATACCAGTCATGCCAGACCGGGTCTCCACGTCTATACAAGCCATAAAGCTGCCTGTCAATAACCTTCAGAGGGTTCATGCATACCTGCTTTCGATCGTTCACACTTGACTTCGTCTCTGCTGGTGATCAACAGGCTCTTAGGTTTCAGTTGGGCTAAATGCACAGCAGCTTCGTTTCCAAGCCCGACATTAGCACCGACCACGACCAGCGACTGGTCGCTGACGTCTGCAGTGGAGATCGGGAGCTCTGTCCATTGCTCGCGAAGAAACCCGAAAACGGTGAGCTTGCCCATTATGCCTAGCTGTGCAACTTCAGGCTGGGGGGCGAGTGTGAGAGGCCTATTCAGGATAACTTAAATAGATATCGTCACGGTCAGACAGGATCAGAACACGGTCAGGTCGGACTGGTAGGATAAGATTACTAAGTAAGATCTTGAGAGCCGAAAGAGGCCAGATGGCAGAAGCCGAACAGAGCGGAATTACGGAATGGCTGTTCTCCGCAACTGACTGCCTCTGTTACGAACAAATAAACGCAGTGGGGGGCACACCAGTGCATGGAAGTCCGAGGCGGATTACTCAGCTGCAACGAAGTTCGGCGTGAAATGCGAATGTGTGGAGGAAAAAGGTTTGGGAAAAAGACGTGCAGAATTACAAGCATCTGCAAAAACACGGAGTCTTAGTAATTGTGTAAAGAATAGTACTAGTGACAGGGTATCGTTAAGGTATCAACAAAAAAGACGATTCATGACATGGTCGTGAAAAAAAACTGTGTGGTAAGCCGCAGGGCGTCTACTACATACATGTGCAGCAGCGGCTGGAGAAAACGCGGAGATGAGAGGAAACAATTCTAGACTACAACCCTTGTCACTCAACGAGGACATTTCTAATTCAAGAGACTTCGTCAAATGCAAGTCAAAGGTAGCCGCTTGCTCGACGAGCACGTCGTCCTAGTAGACGCAACCAGCGTCCAAATGTCATGGGCTCTTCAGGAGACTGTCCGAAGTGTGGCTGCAGAAAAGATATTAATAAATGACTGAGAAAACAATGATGTAAATTCGCAAGCTGACATAACCGATTAACGCATCAGGAACGTCTGCAGGACTATGGTGGGTACGATAGTGATCGTACACGGAAGACCCAGGCTCTGAGGCGTCGTGACTGGAACAACCAGAGTTGAAGGAATTCAGGCGTGGTAGCCATGACGGTTCTGTGATGCCGCTGTAGTGTCTGACAGGCCTGTCAGGCGGCTATTGCACATAAGTCATCGACGGGTATCAAATGTGGCTATGGTGCTCACGAGTTGTGTCGCAGCAGTCAGAGCCAGAATATCAGGATCTTCGCAGTCGGCCCAACTGAACTGCTGTCTCTGGAAATGTGGCATTTTGTGTATGGGTAAGGGTTAGCAGGGGCTGATATATAGGACTGAGGTGTACAAGATGCAGAGTAGGGTGCAAACCGCGGACTGAAGGTCAATTATCCTGAGAGCCTCGAGCTTTCCTCGCGGCAGACCACGAGATAGGGGACAGCCAACATCCAGGAGCGGTGCCGATCGTCAGAGATTCATAGAAGATGATCATGCTGCCAGCATCGGCTCCTGAACGCTTATTGGGAAATGTGGATACGCTCTACTTTGGAAGAACACACAGCATTGAGCAATACAAAGCTTCACAACCTGAGATTGTCAACGAACGTGGTACACTACCTAATATCTGATACTCAGTATCAGTGTATAGCGCCCTTGATCAATACTAGGTCGCGTACGTGCTCGCAGGTGGTCGTTAACGATACACTGAGCCCTGGAATCGACTTTGCTTAAGACGTCGATCGTCTTCAACTAAGTAGTGATTATGATTATGAGTGAGGTCCACAACGGTCAAATCAAATAGAGTAATACCTACCCACAGTTGACTAGAAACCTCTCTTCCTTCCGTACTGATCACATAATCGCCCTCCTCCTTTGGCTCACAGCAAGACAGGTAATGGCCATGTCGCGAGATCTCACCCAGTTCAATGGCAGGGTGGACAAGCGTTCAGTTTCCTATTTCCGTAGTACGAGCGAGCAAGGTCTTCGTAGTTGCGACACCCAATCTCATGAAGGGATCCGTTTTAATAGGATGCTTAAACGAGGATGACAAACCCCAGGTTCGATAGCTGAGACTGCTACAGGAGTTGACGCAGGTAGTCGGGAGTTGAGTTCGCGCACAAATGTCATTTCTCGCACTTGAATCGGACAAAGGATCAGGTTCAATAGCAAATGAGACGTGTAACTCGACTCTTACATTTTGAGAGGTTGTACCTATCGCTCATCACTGTCTCATTGTCAGTCAAGGAAAGAGGCATGATTTATAGGTCCCACCCCAGCATTAGCAACTAGTGCGTTTATCTCCTCTTCAAACTGGTTCGCGAATTGAACAACCGGCTAGAATGAGCCGAGCTCTAAGAGTCATGCATCGATCGCACTGATGCTTGCTCGCTGTTGGACATCTTTGTCTGTCAGAGAGTGACGTAGACCATCTCTGCAAATGCCACGCGCACCTGCTATTAATATTGTTTGCCGGCACTTTGTGACATCTCTGGCAGTGACAAGTGTTTGGGTCGAAGTGCACAGAGGCCTCAAAGCCCAGGCCCACATTCGCCCCGACCACGAAGATTGACTTGTCCCTGATATCCGCCGCGGCGCGGAGGCTACTGGAAGCTCTTGATGCTGTTCACAAAGGAATTCTGATACAATAGATTTGCCCGTGATGAGAGCGCGAGTCTTGAAGTGGGAATGTAAGGTTCATAACGAGTGCCGCCTTTTATGTGTGGGGTACGTACTACTAGTGGAGGGCATTCAACTTGATGCTCTTGCTGTAGAAACACACCACTGGCTACGGCAAAATCTTGTTCAGTATATCAGAATGATGAGCTCCAGTGGCCGCGCTATAATCGTGACAAAGAAACACACCAGCTACGGCAAAACCTAGTTCATTATGTCAGATTCGTATTGATGAACTCCTGTGGCTTGTCGCGCTGCACCCTCCACCCAGACTGCACCTCAGATTATGTAACACATAGCACAAAACCAAATATCAACACACTTTGCGGTAAGATAAGATTAGATAAATTGATGATCTGACTCGAAATTTTGCATGCAGGAGTGAACAGATCTACTTCGACAACGCTTGTCCAAGCTCACTTGAGAAATTTAGTTGACTGCGGTGAGATGGCAAGACAGTACAGTGAATTTTACGCAGTGCTGACATCATACAGGCATGCTCGTTCTTCTAGGCTCGTCTGCACTCTCCTCGTCGAAGCGCCAGACACTTCTTCAGGACATCAAAACCATCAAACCAGACGTAATCTCTGTTGATGCAGTCTACATCCACCTCGTCAAGTCCCAGAGCCAATCACTGCAGGATGATCTGGCTAACAGAGCATCGCCACAAAGACAAGCTATTGATCTATTGCTGGACTACGGTGATGACATCAGACTTCCATCAACATCTAAAGCGCTTCATTCCGGACACAATGTCTTCTACGTTCTACCAAGAGCCGGCTCTATATCACCGTGGTCCAGCAAAGCGACTGACATTGCTGGTATATGCAACTTATCACAGCACATAGATCGTCTCGAACGCGGGGTCGCGTTTGTCTTCCAACTGGCAAACGATAAAGATCTTGGGAAGGAAGAGTTAACTGCATTGTCCCGTTTGTTTCACGATCGTATGACGCAGAGCGTTCACGTGTCTCTACCACACGAGGACGTGGTCTTTCAACATCACGCCCCAAGCCCCCTGCGGACTGTGGAGTTGAGAGGTGAAGGAGAGGAAGTCGATGCCAGTGCTGCGCGCGAGAAGCTCTCGACCGCGAACAAAGTGCTGGGGCTCGCGCTTGCAGCAGACGAAATTGATTACTTGGTGGAAGCATTTGCATCTGGATCGTCACCTATTAACCGTAATCCCACCGACGCGGAGCTGTTTATGTTTGCTCAAGTGAACTCGGAGCATTGCAGGCACAAAATATTCAACGCGTCGTGGACAATAGACGAGACGCTTCTCGACCGGTCACTTTTCCAGATGATCAGGAATACAGAAAAAATCAGTCCGCTGGGAACAATCTCCGCATATTCTGATAACGCAGCTGTCCTTGAAGGCGCACAAGCTCCTCGATTCGGGGTACACAGTCCTTCTACCGAGCATATCTACCAAGCTTCTATTGAGAACATGCCAATTCTCATCAAAGTCGAGACACACAACCACCCCACTGCAGTCTCTCCTTATCCAGGAGCAGCTACAGGCTCAGGAGGGGAGATTCGAGATGAGGGAGCAGTAGGTCGAGGATCGAAACCCAAGGCCGGATTAGCTGGCTTCACTGTCTCCAACCTTCTCATACCGGGCTATGAGCAACCTTGGGAGACGGATTTTGGCCGTCCCTCACACATCGCGTCAGCCCTCGACATCATGATTGAAGGCCCTTTAGGCGCGAGTGCTTTCAACAACGAGTTCGGTCGTCCAGCACTTGCAGGCTACTTCCGTACATTCTCTGAATCTGTCCCTGCCTCAGAGGACGGATCAAAACTGGAGATCAGAGGCTATCACAAGCCAATCATGATCGCCGGTGGATACGGGAATGTCCGCCCACAGTTCGCGATGAAAGTGCGGATTTCTCCGGGGGCAAAGATTATCGTCCTGGGTGGCCCAGGTATGCTCATCGGTTTGGGTGGTGGCGCAGCATCTAGTCAGGTGTCTGGCGCCAGCTCCGCGGAATTGGATTTTGCCTCTGTCCAGAGAGAGAATGCAGAGATGCAAAGAAGATGCCAGCAAGTTATCGACGCTTGCGTTGGCTTGGGGGAAGGTAGTCCTATCCAGAGCATCCATGATGTGGGCGCCGGTGGACTGTCCAATGCACTTCCAGAGCTGGTCCACGACTCAGGACTCGGTGCGAAGTTTGAGATCAGGGACGTACTTGTCGCGGACAGCTCTATGTCTCCCATGGAGATATGGTGTAACGAAAGTCAGGAACGCTATGTCCTCGCTGTGTCGGCAGAGAAGGCCAGCGAGTTTGAGAGAATAGCCCAACGGGAACGGTGTCCATTCTCTATTGTCGGCGTCGCGACAGAGGAAGAGGAACTCATCGTCACCGACCGCCTCCTTTTGCAAGATGTCATTCACCTCAAAATGTCGACGCTTTTCGGGAAGCCCCCTCGTATGTCGCGCAGGGATACCACGCGAAAGATTGGTTTCACGAATTTTGATACTTCCCTCTCTAAATATCTTCCGAACTCCTCCACCTTGTCCGACCGCTTGTCTCTCGCAGTGGACCGCGTTCTTCGTCTTCCATCAGTAGGGTCGAAATCTTTCCTCATCACTATTGGAGACAGAACCATCACGGGCTTGGTTACTCGCGACCAAATGGTTGGACCGTGGCAGGTCCCAGTCGCTGACGTTGCCGTTACTCGGTCATCATATGGCTTTGATGTCCTGAGCGGTGAAGCCATGGCAATGGGCGAACGAACACCTGTAGCTCTGCTAAATCCATCTGCGTCCGCTCGGATGGCTATCGCCGAGGCGCTCACCAACCTGGCTGCAGCTTCCGTCTCAAGCCTTTCCCGCGTCAAGCTCAGTGCAAACTGGATGTGCGCCGCTTCTAAGGAAGGCGAAGGTGCAGGGTTGTACGCCGCCGTGGCCACTGTCGGTATGGAGCTTTGTCCTGCACTGGGCGTCGGCATTCCCGTCGGCAAGGATTCGATGTCAATGTCGATGAAGTGGAAGCAAGGAGAGGAGCAGCGTGAAGTTAGTGCACCGTTGTCTCTCATCATTACGGCGTTCGCGCCGGTGGACAATGTCGATCGAACATGGACGCCTCAGCTGCGTACAGATCTGAAAGAAACGACTGTGCTCGTCTTCTTCGATCTTGCTCATGGCAAGACGCGCATGGGTGGATCGGCGCTTGCGCAAGTTTTCAAGGAGATTGGGTCAGAGGCGCCAGACGTCGAGAACCCTCTTACAGTCCGAACGTTCTTCGATGGGTGTCAGAAGATTAAGGAGAGCCAGCCTGACTTGGTCCTTGCATATCACGATCGCTCGGACGGAGGGCTTTTCACAACTTTGGTGGAGATGTGCTTCGCTGGTCGGGTAGGAGCTGTAATTTCCCTTGACACTCTCCATAGTGCTTCCGACCCTGTGACGACCCTGTTCAACGAGGAGTTGGGAGCTGTCGTTCAAGTACGCGAATCACACCTGAGTAAACTCATGAGCGAGTTTGTCGACGTCGGCTTCCCTTCCACATCCATCCACGTCATTGGGCGCGTCAACGTTGATCCTTCTGACCAATTATTCGCCATCAATCATGAATCCAAGGTGCTATTTTCGAGCACACGTCAGGAGCTTCAACAAGCCTGGGCAGACACTTCGTACCATATGCAATCTCTGCGCGACAACCCTATCGGAGCACGGCAGGAATTCGACCTCATCAAGGATCACACTCACAGGGGTTTGTTTTATGACCTCACATTTGATCACACACCATCCCCCTCACGAAATCTCTCATCGCGGCCGAAGGTTGCCATCTTGCGTGAGCAAGGTGTCAACGGACATGTGGAAATGGCTTGGGCATTTACGGCGGCAGGTTTTGATGCCGTGGACGTTCACATGTCTGATATTCTCTCCGGAGAACTGTCACTTTCGCGCTTCCGCGGGCTAGCAGCTTGCGGTGGCTTTTCCTATGGAGACGTGCTTGGCGCTGGGAAAGGCTGGGCTCACTCAGTGCTTTTGAACGACATAGCGAGGAAGGAGTTTACCCACTTCTTCGCAGATAAAAATACGTTCACTCTCGGTGTCTGCAATGGTTGCCAATGGCTCAGTCATTTGAGGGAGATCATTCCTGGCGCAGACCACTGGCCCGACTTCAAGCAGAACGCCTCTGAACGCTTCGAGGGCCGTGTATCCATGGTCGAAGTCACTTCTAATGAAGTGACGAAGGCCTCCGTCTTCTTGCGAGACATGGTTGGGTCAAAGCTTCCTGTTGCTGTTGCTCACGGAGAGGGAAGGGTGTCGTTTTTAAATGATACCCAAAGAGAAGCCCTGCAGAAAGCAGGCCTCGTCGCACTGCAATATGTCGATTCTGCGGGTGAACCCACGGAGGTTTATCCATTGAACCCGAATGGCAGTCCTGACGGGATTACTGGCGTGCAGACCATCGACGGCAGAATAATGGGTCTTATGCCGCATCCAGAACGTGTCGTGGCACTGGAGAGTTGCAGCTGGTATCCGCCCGCGTTTGGGGACTCCTGGGACGGCTCAAGTCCATGGTTCAGGCTTTTCCAGAGTGCTCGTGCCTGGGTGAATTAATGGGTGAGCATGATCTCATGATGTGGTTTAACGTCAGATGTTTATACTTTGTCAAGCAGAGAGAATAGAAGTGCTCATACTGAAATTGAATTACCGAGAGAAGAAATCGTATCATGATGAGAAAACATGGCTGTAGCTGGTCCGGTCGTAAACAAACATCTCGAATTATAATATCATTTGCCATCATTGAGACTATAATTACGGCGAAGGGTGCGGTTTTGTCTTGGCATGGAGATGATGGTCGAGACAGTGTGACATACTGCAGTGACTTATGACTCGGTTGTGACCGGTTGTGACAGGTGCGTTGGTGACAATGTACTATTGCTGTGTTCACATTGAGACTGCACCAACGTTAACGACGACATGACAACTGTGTCACCATTCGCTCGCAGCAGCGCGTTCGACGAGCCCCGCCTCGGCGGGCGCGAGCAGACCGTAAGCCCATCTTGCTTTTATCATCCCATTTCCGCTGCATAAACACAAGCAAGCGCTTCCCAGATTGAAGAAATGTACAGTGTCCCTGAGAGCTTCTTAGAAATTGAAGTTCGCAATCCTCAAACACACGGTGAGCGATACAAAACTTGCTCGGTGGGATCCTACCTCCTTACCGTTGAATAATAGGCTTTGGCAGAAAGATGTATACCGACTACGAGATCGTGTGCAAGGTGATATACACTGCTGCTGCGGCTTTCCAATCAGCCGAATACTTATCTTCCGCTATCCTTATGTCTTTAGACAAACATTCCTGCATTTAAGCTGCGCCATTCTCTCGTCCGGCGCCGTTATTCTGACTTCGAGGCGTTCCGCGATATTCTGGAGCGTGAATCCACCCGCGTCAATATTCCTCCACTCCCTGGCAAAGTCTTCACCAACAGATTCTCTGATGAAGTCATCGAAAGTCGGAGGGAGGGACTGGAACGATTCTTAAGCATCGTTGCTGGTCACCCACTCCTGCAGGTAAGCGACTAGATAAGGAACACCGTGCAAATAATCTGACGGCCTTTTCAGACCGGTAGTAAGGTTCTCTGCGCATTTATGCAGGATCCTGCCTGGGAGAAGTCTCAGTGGGTGTAACCCATCTATGTCATACTTGTAATGATCACCTCGGAAGACAACTTTGATATACTATGTACCCCTTCTGCCACACTTTTTGTATATTTTGCACTGTTTGTTTATGTCCTGTCTCGCTATAGATTCAATTTTTATCTGCCGATCACTTGGCGTAGAATGGAAGGACTACATCTGATGATGCTCGTGAACAACAATATCTAATACAGATCTACCGCAAGTGTTCAGCGCGCGAACCAGAACTTCAGAAGACAAATCACTTACCGCAGATCCATGGAGAAACCCGTTTCAATATCCGTGAGACTAAGAATCTCAACCGAATGCACACCAGGAGTCATTGCAAGGAAGTCCATTCTAACTGACTGGCAAGTAGATGGACGCAGCGGCCTGTAATTTCAGGAAACATCATTAAACAACAGCACAGTAAATCACCCAGAAATGCCAACATACCCGACTCGCACGCGGTTTTGCAACGGGAGTATCCCAGGAGGCGTCATCACACTCTTTAACTCTTCGATAGTCGTCTTACCACCCCGCGCAGCTTTCTCCTGCTCAATCTTCCGTCTACGTCTACGATCTGGATCTGGGCAACTGATTTCGAACCTTCTGGTCCATGTGCTCTGATTGAACACGAAGATGTCAAGCGTGAACTGATCGCATGGATATAATCTTCTAGATGCAGCGAAACCTGAAGGAGGTGGAAGCAAGCCAACGGAGACGATGATGGGCTCTCCACCAGTAACTGGGGTATCTTGAGCGGGATCGAATGCGCCACCGACGATGGTTGGTCCAGGAGTTTGGGGTATAGCTGCTGTCATCCCGAGACCACGCTCCCTGCGGATTTCGATACTTGGCCCAGAGGCTCCTTGATGGTTACTCAGTGGTGTTTGGAAGTGAGACGTCGCAGGAGCAGTAGCTGGAGGGAATGCAGGGTACGCAGGAGTTGGCGGGGTCACGAACGTTTGAGACTCTGATGGGCCTTGTGGGCCGCCATTGGGTATACTGACGCCTAATAGGGGCGTGGTCGGAGGTGGAATGCCGAATGTAGTGGACGGAGACTTTAAGAAACTTTGAACAGTAACAGAGGGAGGAGTGTATTGTTTGTTAGAGAGGATGGGTGAGGCGGAAGACTGGTCGCGATATGGCATAGGGCGGAAGTTAGCATTCGGGTTGATCGCACGTATAGCTGTGATATTGTTGGGAAATGTATGTCGTTTGTTCCCAGTAACAGATTTCACTTTCGGGATCGCAGATGCCAGAGCCGCTTGCCCCGGGAAGGGAGACGCAGGCTCTGGTAACGCACTACGAGCACCACCAGAAGGGTCTAAGAAGTCAAGAGGTTCTTCCGGTGGTTTCGAAGAAAGATCCAGGATACAGTTCCACCGAGAGGAAAATGTGTGTGTTGGGTAGGTCAGGGTAGGACCATCACCGTCCTCAGAGTCATGCTCACCACCTGCCTTCAACAGATAAGGTTTGCCATAGATATTGATCGCTACCGCCCGCTGCAGATCTGAGTTTGTAGAGATGGCACCAGACCGCCGACCGACCAGCGAGAAATCTGAGTCTGCGGAAGGCTTGAGGAATGAAACAGCGTATAATAAATTGTACTGTTCCATGGACCCCATCAGAAGTGGAAAAGTGTGCGTCTCCACTTCGGCCTCAAAAGCACCCTCCCCCCAACCAATCAGTTTGGCGGATGCACCTTCGCCACCGATTTTCACATCTACCCTTTCCACTGAGAAACCAACACCTGAGCCTGATTCTCCAGAGTTCTCGACTTCAACACAGAGAACGACGGTACGTTCGTTGTTCCCTGCCTCTCGTTCCTGCGCATCGCTATCATACCCAGTCCCTGAATATATCTCCGGAAGGAGGATGTGGGGAACAAAAACGGTTCGCATCCGCACCCGAAAGCCAGAAACTGTCTGGAGAATTTTGCGAAATGATTTCCGTAAAGTGGCATTAGGTGAACGCTTAGGACTTGACGTAAGTGGTTGGGCAGATGAAGGTTGAACAGGTAGGAGAGAGAATAGCTCTCTACGCGTGACATTCCCCAGGCGAGTGGATGGAAGCCAGAGTGGTTCCGAGCCGGGCGCTACGGTGGATCCTAGAAGACGCGTAAGTGATCCCGCAATATTGGTATGGCATGAAAGACTACCAGCTGAAAGACCTTCTAGTAAATTGACTTCCTCAAGCCCGGTCTGATCATCCTCCCCGACATCATCTGTCTCCTGGTTCTGTTGCTTCGCAAATGAGCTTATGCCAGAATCAGAAAGCTTGGCAAGAATGCCGCTTTCTGACAGAAATATGACAAATGGATGGTTTGCTTGCGACAGTGAAACCGCTTTCTCTCGTAATGTAGTTGACACGGTCAAGGACAGCAGAGGGTCCGAGAACGAGAGGCGAAGAAACGCTAGAAAAGTGTTTAGGAGAAGTGGCAGACACATTACTTGCGCACACTCACACACGGTCAAGGAGAGTTCATATACAGCCAACCAAGCCTTCTTTGCCTCTGAATACAAAAGAGAGAACTTCTCTTTGGACAAACCCGCGGGCCTGTGACCCCATATACTGGCAAGAAGAAGAGTTCCTTCGGATTGTGCGTACTTGCGGTCCTTCTCCGTAGAAGACGGTGTAGGATTTGGTGTATGGGGAGGGAATAAGGACGGGTGAAGTGATGTAGGACGAGGTTTAGCTATAGATGAAGTCCGCGGTGGAGCAAAGACTTGGGGAGTCTGGGGAGTTTCAGGGAGAGTTGTAGGCGTTTGCGAGATATAAGTGGCTTCAAGCGAAACCTGCACGTGGGCAAGAAAATCGAGAAGGAATGTAGGTGGATCCTTGGGATCAACGTCCGCAGATGGACAGGGTATCTGTGCAATTAAGAAAATGTGTAGTTGCTCATCTGAATCAACCATTTGATGAGCATCGAGACTGGCATATTCGATGAAATCTTGTACTTTACCGAAGAACGCTTGTCTTCTTTCGATGCCAGATGATTTGAGCGCGATTAACCAGTCACCGGCAGCTCCTGGTTCTGGAAACGCTATGGAGGTATCTGGGGCTATCACTTCCAGAGTACAGGACCCAAAGAGATCCTCGAAGCTGGGCACGGACATGACAACGGCACGTCCAGCGGCCTAGGTAGACCTTTGCAAATATGAGCAATTGATGTTTGAGTCTATGTTAAAAGGTGAAACCATACTAGTATGCTTTTATGAAAACCGGCAATGCAATGAGTACGGAGCGATGAGCTTTGTTTGTGTCTGTAGCTGACGCTTCTTTCTTTCATGACTCCGGAGAGCAACACATGGCTATATAGTCGATTCGATAGTCGAACGGTTTCTTGATCATGCAGTTTCCTGCGCCAGACCTAGTTTCTTCTCGTCGACTGCTTCTGATAACAGACCAACTTCTAGCTCCAGCTGACTTTTTACTGCATCGATTCCTTCACTTGCATCTGAAGCAAAGCAAAACCGCGAAATGTATCGTTCTCGCTGTATCCGAAAGCCTCGAGCGCTGTAAATCAGTAGCTTCGAAGGCCGTACGTCCAGTTTTCGCCATCGCGTCGATCTAATAGTAAACAACTTCCCCACAGAACACCAATGTACCCCATAACGAGTCTTTTCAATTCCTAGATGTCTTCGACCAGTTTCCACCATTACAAGATCGTGGAGAGGGCCATACGAATGATATCTCTTTAAAGTGCATCTACGATCTACTATCAGTCAAGTTGTCAGACTCCCGAACCAATGGCCAAATCCCACTTGTAATCTTGGATGACATCACATCGCTCGAATGGCTCGGAGTTTCGCTGGTTGACCTGTCCCGGTTTGTTCGTGCTCTAAGAACCCTCTGCGTCAAGGTAAGACAATGTTAACTTCGAGTCATCACTGCTCTTACAACACAAACATAGATGGATGCAGCATTGGTCATCAGACACCATATCGTCACTCCACCAGAGCCAGATGCGCTCTTGCGGCACTTGCTTCAACTATGCACCTATCATATTGAAGTCAGGCCTTTATCCAGCGGGCGAAGCGGTGCAGTGAGCGGAGAGGTGCGTTCTGTTGCGTTGCTCTTGACGCATCAGGACTCATAAAACCATCAAGATATGTGTGCACCTGGGGCCTAGCATGAAAGATACGAATGAACACGTTATATCTCGTGCGTCGGCGCTGCAATATCGTCTGACAGAGTCAAGTGCTGTGTTCTTCGACAAGGGTACAAGCACAGGAGTTCTGTAAACGTTGTGAAGATGGACGACAGGACATGAGGGTATGCGCGATTCATGAGATCGCAGTATACCCGTCAAAGCTGTGAGGACCAAGAGACGGTGTGCACAGGCACCTCCGAGAATGAGAACGTGGATACGGAAAGATTCACGCAGGTCGAAGAAAAGTACAGCGTACGCTTACTACGTATACTCTTTGAATAATTCGTGTGCAGCTCACCAATTCAACTATTCAGTAAAACTGACCTCTACGGCTTCGAAACTACTTAAGCGGCTTAGTCCACGACTGCGCAGCTCTGTATGATGCAGTCAGCAAGAGTAACACTATGTGGAAACGCAGATTTCGCATAGCATGATATGACTTCCTCCCGCAAGCAATTGGGTAAGGTATCGCTTAAAGTCCTGCTGGCGCCAGTAGCGTGTTATCGAGAGTATCATCATGACCCGCCGACTCGGTGCTGTGTGGGCATCTTCGACATAAGCGCAGCCCCTGAAGGCTGAGCGCTGAAGTGCCCATGGTCTGGTGACTCACTTTCACATTAATCTCACGCTGGGCTTGTGCTGGAATGCTGTATTGTCCGGTAGTCAGACCTTATAAGACGGCCCGGAAGACATTTATTCCTTCGTTTTCAAGTCAGGACCTAGAACTCACCGTATTGTTTCGCTCGGAGGTGAATACTCGTTCTGTGCGTACTACTTGCCCTGATTATCCTTGATTTTGTACTGACACTCAGTACTCAACAGCGAGCTGAGGCATTTACAACTACTGCATCTTGTTCGTCTTGTGCCTCTCATTGCTTTGATGCCATCTATGTTCTGTGCCATCCTCATTTAGTAATTTCATATATTTTTCTACAATAATATGGCAGACAGTATGGAGAGGTGAGGAGTGATCTTTTCTGTGTCTCTCATTAACCTTGCCAATGGCCTTCATGACAGATTTGAGCAGCAGGATGTGCTGTCTGACCTGGATGAGGCCATTGAGCTTGCACTTGTGCTCTGTCCCCCAGGCCACCTTGATCAATCTGTGTCTCTCTACAACCTTGCCACCAGCCTCCATGACAGATTTGAGAAACAGCACACATTGTCTGACCTGGATGAGGCAACTGAGCTCAATAAAGCTGCACTCACACTCCTTCCCCCTGGCCATCCTGATTGATCAATGTCTCTCAACAACCTTGCCAACAGCCTTCATAACAGATTTGAGCAATGAGGTGCACTGTCTGACCTTGATGAGGGCATTGAGCTCAATCAAGCTGCACTTGCACTCTGTCCCCTTGGCCATCCACTTTGATCCTCTCAACAATCTTGCTGACAGCCTTCAAGCCAGATTTGAGCAGCAGGGGGTGCTGCTTGACCTGGATGAAGCCATTGAGCATCATTGAGCTGCACTTGTGCTCCATCCCCCTGGCCATTCTCTTTGACACTCATCTCTCAACAACCTTGCCAATAGCTTCAATGGTTGATTCAAGCAACAAGGGGCCCTGCCTGACCTAGATGAGGCCATTGAGTCTCTCAACAACCTTGCCAACAGCCTTTGAGCCAGATTTGAGTAACAGAGCATATCATTAGACTTGGAAGAGGCCTTTGGGATTTATCTGCAACTCTCTGAAGTATCTCATGCAGTCTTGCACAAGGATTTTCATGCTGCAAAGTCATGGGCTGCCTCTGCTGAGCTGCTGAAGCATCACTCTGCATTGGTTGCTTATCAAACCATATTGGGGTTCCTTGATCAGCACATTGCTGCTCTGCCCTGCTTTTCCTGCCATTTCAATGTGGTCAGGGAAGCCACTTCATCCATTGCAGTGGATCATCCTTTCTCATGTAGTGTTTGCCATGGTGCCCTAATGACTGCTGTCACCTGTGGAACTGGTAGAACAAGGCTGTGCAGTATTCTGGACCTGGTTGGCCTTCTTCTGCACACTGCTAGATGAACTTTCTGCATCAGGTGGCACTAGTGAAGCCTTGGTAGAAGAGTTCAAACAACTCAGCTTCTGCATTCATATAGAATTAGATGCACTAGATGGATCTCTTGAAGACCAGTCCTTGCAAATCTAGCAACTCACAATTCCATGGGATGGAGTCATCTCTCGCATCCACATGTTACCTGACTTTTCCTGGTTTCTGCTGCCTCTGCTGTTCTCTGACCTGCAGAAGACAGGTGTGTTGGCTTCAGAATTACCGTTCTTGTGCTTATTGTTATCTTGCACCTTCAATGCCATACATCTCGTTACTTCTTGACTTCTTGCAGCATATGGTCTCTTCTGCATGTTAATCCTCCGGTACCATTAGCTAAGCTTTACCGTTCGTATTTACATAGTCACGCCCCCATGTCAGCACCTCAGTATTGTTTCTAACAACTACTGAGGTGTGTATACTCGTCCCGCATATCTTGTATCATTTTACTGATGTACACTTAGCCTTGCTTAGGTACTTAATACTAGTATTGTTTCTAACAACTACTGAGCCTTGCTTAGTGTACAGGTTATGAGCCCTGAGCTCTAAATCAGCTCAGAAACTGCATGAAGCAAAGTACTCAATACTCATGTTCATCTAACGGATTAAACATCTCTTGATGCAATGGGAAAATTCAACCACATTGCTGAATTGACCGGCTCTGACAACTACCCTAGCTGGCGATGAGCCGTAGAATTAGCTCTACTGGTGAAGGACTATGGAGCCATTGTAGCATTGGCACTGATCCCAATGACATTGCAGAATTCACCAGTCTCATGCCCACACCTGCAATTGCAGGACAACCCACAGCCGCAGAACTCACACTCATGAAAGACTGGATAAAAGAGGATGCTCAAACAAAAGCTATCATCAGAAGGAGACTCTCACCCGTCATTCAAAGCATCCTCGGGGAGAAGTTATCAGCTTGTCAGCAGTGGGAGATGCTCTCGAAACGGTTCGCCCATCTCGACATTACTTTCCAATATGAGCTGCGATCCCAACTCTTCTCCGAAAGACTGAAGGATCCAGACAATGCATCATGTTATCTTGGCGTGTTTGAAAACGGGTGCCGTAGGTTTGCTGAAATGGGTGTCACTTTCACAGATGGAGAGGGCATCTTCATGCTCCTTAATGGCCTTCCTGAAATGCCTCAATGGGTCATTTTTTGTAGTCTTACTATGGCAAAAGCATCATCAACTGGTGCAGCGACATCCTCTAGTCCAGCTGCAGTACTCACCTTCGAGGAGGTTGCCATGTCATTAAGAAGTGAATCATCAGCATGGGAAGCAGAGGATCAATGCTTGTCCAGGCTCGGAATACACTAATGCCACTGTCAGTGCACACAATTCCACCGAATGCAAGTCGAACACAGCTACCAGGGTGCGAATTCACAAGCACAACCCCAAGGGGGTGCTTTGTGAGAACACTGTATGTGTTGGTCTCCCTCATTCGCTAATGCATGACATCGAGCACTGCATGCAACTGGGAGGGGGCATGGAAGGAAAGGCTCCATGGTGAAATGAATGAGGGGGTGACTGGGGAGGAAAACGAAAGGATGTAGCTGCTGCTGCCACTGAGTCAAAACCCACACCCGCACCCCCATCCACTGAAACTGTAGCTCTAGCCGACTCGTTGCACTCCTGGGAATGGTCTTGTGCCCTTGTTGAAGAACTCGAATGCGAGTCACTGCCAAAGGAAGAGGATATGGCCTGCATTACCAGCCAATTGTTGTCCACCATCCTAGATTTGGGCACCACATCAACTCTCATCACAAACCGAAGCTACTTCTGGACCTACAATTCGAGCGCAGGGGTCGCTGTGAAGACAGCTAATCATGGAAAGTTAGCTACCTCTGGACGAGGGGACTGCGTTGCAGAGCTCACCATAAACAATTGCATCCAACGTCTTCAACTCACTGAGTGTCTTCACACCCCAGGCGCCTTGATTAACCTGTTGTCAGTTGGACACATGGTCAAGAAAGGCTGGGCTTGCAACTTCTTACCTTCCCCACCACACTGTCAGCTCGTGTTTCACGGAGATTGCCTTGGCGATATTCCCATGATGGGAAACCTTGTATTCATAGATCTAAGGTTCATCCCTCCATCCACACCTTCGCTGCACCTTGAAATTTCAGCCTTCATGAAGGTTCCCTTATTGTGGGATTTGTGGCACACACGTCTAGGACATCCTGGAGGTGAGGCAGTGAAGCATCTTCCTCACTTCTCCACTGGTGCAAAGGTCGACACCTCTTACCCCCTCCACACCTGTGAGCCATGCATCATGGCTAAACATCCTCGAAAGCCATATCCTCCTTCCTTGACCCCAAGAGCCTCCAGCATCCTTGATCTCGTGCATTCAGACTTGTGTGGCCCCTTCCCTGTTGAAACACCCCATGGCAAGCAACACTTCATTGTCTTCCTCGATGATCACACCAATCTCCTCAATTTGCAACTTCTTGCCACCAAGGATCAGGCACTCGAAGCCTGGGAGATTATCCATAAGCGTTGGGAGACACAGTCTGGTCAGCGTGTTAAGGTGTTCCATTCAGACAATGGTGGGGAGTTTATTGGGGCTGCTTTCACCCAGGCACTGGTTGCTGCTGGCATCACACATCAACTCTCTGCACCTTATGCTCACCAACAGAATGGCAAGGTCGAATGTGCGATTTGCACAGTCAAGGGAAGACTTTTTGCTATGCTTGAGATGGCTAATCTTCTGGCAAATTTGTGGGGGGAGGCTGCTCTCACTGTATGCTACTTGTGGAACCGCAGTGAATCATCCACTCTTGCCCCTGGTCTTACACCATATGAGCTCCTCAATGGTTGCAAACCCGACTTGTCTCACTTATGGGTGTTCAGTGCACAGTGCTTTGCATGCATCCTATCAGAACAGCAAGCCAAACTTGGTCCTCATTTGCATCTCACCATCTTTCTGGGATATTCGGAGGGAGTCAAGGGATACCATCTGCGTGATAAGGAAACTGGTGCATTTTTCACTGCATGGGATGTCATATTTGACAAGAACCTGCCATCTATCGCTCATCAGGATTCTGACTCTGAAGAGGATGAGCCTCATGTCCCTACTCCTCTCCCCATCTCCACCACATCACACTCCATGCCTTCACACTCAGTCTCTCTGCCCACCCTGCCTTCTCCCACTGCACCTCATTGTTCATCTCGCACACGTGTGTGTACCCCAGCCAGCCAATCATATGCAGACGAACTCACCACCTCCAAAGTGTGCTTGATGGCTCTGCAACATGCCCGAGCAGACTGCACCACTGAGAACTCGCTTCACAAGGGGGTGCTGCCTCCTTCAGGCAAGGGGGTGACTGCTGCAGATGAGAGGTTAGAAGGGATTTCAGAGGACATCACTGATGTCGAGCCTAATACCAATGTGTCGGAAGTCATGGCCAATGCTTGCATTGAGGAACATGCTCATGTTGCACCTTGAAGCAACCGCAAGTGTAACCCGTCCAATCCAGACTATGACATGGCAATTCCACCCACTACATATGAGGAGGCTATGCAACACAGAACTGGGGATCATGAAGGACATGAGCATCTACAAGTTGGTGAAGTTGCCTGAGGGGCGGAAAGCTATAGGAAATCACTAGGTGCTCAAGTTCAAAGAGGACAACAAGGGTGGACCGGTTCAGAAGGCTCGCCTGGTAGCCCAAGGCTTCTCTCAGATTCCTGGAGTTGACTATGGATCCACCTTCACACCAGTCATCAAAACAGCTTCAGTCCGTTTTATAGCAGCACTTGCTTGCCGCAACGACTGGGAACTTGACACATTCAATGCACGCCGCGCCTTTCTCTGAGGAGTCCTAAAGGAGGAGATCTATATCTGACAGCCCAAGGACTTTGAGGAGGGAGACTGGACACTGTTTGTCTGGCTCATGCTCAGAACCATTCATGGTCTGAAACAGTCGGCCATGGAGTGGTATGAGCAGGTGAGAGCAGTCATGATGGAACTTGGGTTCACTCGCTGTGCAGTTGATCACACCGTCTTCATCTATGACAAATCCACCCCCTCTGCAGGTCACATTCTTTGCATCATCTGCTGGCACATCGACGATGGGATGGGCACCTCCAACTCTAAGTCCTTCCTCGCATACATCAAGGGACACATCGCCAAGCGCTTCAGCATTAAAGACTTGGGACCCATTGAAAAATTCCTCAGCATTCATTTTGAACACTCTTGCTCCACATGTCAGCTTTGGATGCACCAAGGGGAATATATCACCCATCTCTTAGACAAATATGACCTACTCGACTGCAACCCCATTCAGCTCCCCTTAGACGCTAAGCTTCCTTTTGGCCTTGAGACTGACACTCATGATGACATCGCAAATCTCCCCACTTGCTACCACAAAATTGTCGGTGAACTGCTTTACCTCTCTGTTTGCACCAGAGCGGATATCTCCTTTGCAGTCAATGCTCTTGCTCAACACTGCACTCACCCAGCCCCACGGTTCTATGCAGCTGCTAAATGACTTCTCTGCTATCTCAGTGGGACAATAAACTTCCATGCACACTATGGGGGTGATTGCGCTGACGAGGGACTTCATGGTTACTGCAACGCTGGAGGGGGCACCACTGACAAAGGGGGCCGACGGACTCAGACCAGATGAGAGGAACAGAACTGAATGGAATGGCAAAGGCTAGCTACTGACATGCGCTAGGTACATATACCTAGTGCCTTGAGGTCCAGGCAGGACCCTTGGCACCTCTGGCAGACTCTGGTGGCAAGCCCCCTAACACAACGTGGACTGGGCCAGCTCACCTGAAGACCATCTCTCAATCTCAGGATATGTGTGGTTTTTCGTGGGAGGGCTCATTACGCATGTATCAAAGAAGCAAATGACGCATGCGCTCTCCTCAACAGAAGCTGAGTATATGGCTGTGACCCATGCTTTACAGGAAGGCATCTGGTTGAAATCCCTCTTCACCACACTCCATGTCCCGACACCCCTTCCAATCATCATTTACATTGACAACACTGGCACCATTGCATTGTCCAAGGAAGCTTGTTTCCACATTCGATCCAAACACATCGACATCCACTATTATTTCATCCCAGAGTACATTGAAAATGGCGTCTTTCTACCAAACTAGATACCATCCCACAGGAACGTCGTGAACATCTTGATGAAGGCACTACCTCGTCTGCTCTTTGTCAAGCACACAGCAGGGCTGCAATTGCAAACACGCAAGTAGCATCTCGGTGAGGGGGTGTGTTGGCTTCAGAATTACCATTCTTGTGCTTATTGTTATCTTGCACCTTCGATGCCATACATCTCATTACTTCTTGACTTCTTGCAGCATATGGTCTCTTCTGCATGTTAATCCTCCGGTACCATTAGCTAAGCTTTACCGTTCGTATTTACATAGTCACGCCCCCATGTCAACACCTCAGTATTGTTTCTAACAACTACTGAGGTGTGTATACTCGTCCCACATATCTTGTATCATTTTACTGATGTACACTTAGCCTTGCTTAGGTACTTAATACTAGTATTGTTTCTAACAACTACTGAGGTGTGTATACTCGTCCCACATATCTTGTATCATTTTACTGATGTACACTTAGCCTTGCTTAGGTACTCAATACTAGTATTGTTTCTAACAACTACTGAGCCTTGCTTAGTGTACAAGGTGAAGATGCTCAGTCATTATTGTCAATGCAAGCCATTACAGCTGTGATGCCTTGATTATTCTGAGTTCCCAAGATCCTGCACACATATCACTTGACATCATGCAAGGCTGAGGTCTCTGAGTTGACCTCCACATTTCAGTCCCTTATGTTGCATGCTGGCACTTCTGATCATAAAACCATATATAAGATTGTGGGTTTTTCATGCAAGCTCTGGAGGTGTATAGTTGCCTCCATACTTGAAGTGCTCAGGAAGGTCATACCCTGTGGCTCACATTTGGTGGTGTCCTACTGCTGAGTTCACCCTGCTTCCTCTCCATAATGATGCAGCTGGACCTTACAAGCTGAAATTTTCTCTCACTTTTATGTCTCCTCTTACACCCCAGCTTTGGCCACCCTCATTCACACATGATGGCAGGGTTCTTGTAATGCCTCTGCTCAGCATTTTGTTGCCATTGGTCAAGTGTGTCTGGACAGGGCAAAGGAACTTCAGTGTGTTGCTGCTAAGTTAGATATTGTTGCTCAGCATGTCACACCATTTTTGTCCTTTGAATTGCTTACAGACAGTGATGCAACAGTCCAGGGAACATTCAACATATTAAACCAAAAACAGTGGCTTCACCTGGCCTCCCATGGTAATGATGCCAAATCAAGAAGAACTATTTGAGCCTTCCTTTGCCATGCACAATGGATCTTTAATGATCAGGGACATCATATAAACTTGCTTGTAAGATCCAGAATTTGCATTCTTATCAGCCTGCCACACTACTATGGGTGATAAGAGGAGTCTGGATGAGGCAATTCATGTTGCTGCAGCCATGTAATTCTCCAGATTTTGCAGCATGATAGGTTCCATGTGGTCTGTAGACAATGATGTTGCAGGCCAGATTGTCTCTTTTTATGACAAACTGGTTGACAATTCAGGGAGATTGGACTGAAAGTGTGCTGCAGAAGCATTACACAAGCAGATTCTATTTGAACAGCAGATTGTAATTGTTCACATAGGTGTTTCATTTGTTTGAGACTCATTTCCCACTTCTTCTTTCACATTTGCAGTGAGTCAGTGACTGACATACCCTGTTGGCATTATTGGACTTTATAACACATACAATCTTATTGTAATGCCAGTGGTGCCAGGGCCAGCACCCAACTTGCTTATATATTCCTAGTATGTTTATGTCCATCAAATTAAAGGCAAACTAATCTTTTTATTTCATTTTGCATTGGCAAATGACTGGTAAATTCTACTGTTAATGTATGATGTTTTTCGACTGGTTGATGTCCATCTTGACCAGTCTTAGTTAAGTGGTAAGTGGGACAGGACAGAAACATATATGCTGCAGGTTTGAAACCTACTCAACAATTTTTTTTCCCATGCCTTGAATATTCAGATCCTTCAAGCTTCAAGGTCTATCTTAAGTAGTCATAGTCAACTGGCACTAGGACATATTAGAAATTTTCCCTCTTGGGTGGTGCATATACCATTAATCATTTTGCCTCTTGTCACACCTTGACATTCACTACCACTCAAGTACTCATAGACAGTTCTTTGGAGGTTCATATGAGCATCCTGGCCAGAGTTACTACCACAGATAACAAAATTGAAATCTGTTTCTCTTGGATGGTGCAGGTTTGAAACCTGCTGATGGCAATGTTTTTTTCTATTGGAACACACCTTAATATTCACTCATGGATGGTTTCATTGCAAGTTCATCTTAACTGGTCCTGGCCAAGTGGTTATAACAACAGATTCAAAATCTGTTTGAGTGTGTAGGTTTGAAACCTACCAAACAACATTTTTTTCTATCACAACATGCCTTGAAGATTTGCTCATGATGGTTTCTATGGTGGTCCATCTGAACTGGACTTAGCTAAGTGGTTACCACAACAGAATCTAAATCTGTCTGTGCCAGTACTCAGTGCAGGTTCAAAACCTGCTGACATGAAATGTTTTTCTATTGGAACTTGCTTTGATGATTTACTCATGGATGGTGTTTTTGGAGGTCCATCTTAACTGGTCTTAGCCAGATGGTGACCACAACAGAATCAAACCATATCAGAACATGCATTGAAGATTCACTCATAGACAGTTTCTTGGAAGTTCATCTTCACTTACCTTAGCCAAGTGGTTACCAGAGTCAAAATCTGTTCCTCTTGGACTGTGCAGGTTTGAAACCGTTGACAACAAGTTTTTTTTTCTATTGGAACACACCTTGACAATAACTCATGGATGGTTTCCTCAGATGCTATCTTAACCAGTATTAACCAAGTGGTCACCACAGCAGCATCCAAATCTGTTTCTCTTAGACTGTGCAGGTTTGAAACCTGCCAAATGACAGTTTTTTCTTTCTATTGGAATACATCTTTATTAACTTCCTTACCCTTCTTGTATGCTCTTATCTTGATCCACCATCAACACCACATGATACATTGACTTCACACCATATGATACCTCTGCATGATGATCCTCCAGACTTCCTTAGTTAGATACTTACAACAGTATTTAGATTCCTCTTATATTGTCTGAGCATCTCAGTATTGTCTTGATGCATTACTGAGGTATGCTCACTATCACATTGTACTTATTTTGTTACTAATGTACCTCATTAGCTAGTTTCTCACTAGGTACTTATCAATGTTAGTATTGTCTTGACACATTACTGAGCTAGTCTCTTGCTAGTGTTTAGGTTATGAGCCCTGTGCTCTAGAGGCACAGAATTATACACAACACAAAAGGACTGATGTTCATCTAACAACTAAACTCTAACAACTCTCATCTGCTGCAAAGTGCAATGGGAAAATTCAACCACATAGCAAAATTGACCAGCTCAGACAATTTTTTGAGCTGACAACATGCAGTGGAATTAGCACTAGCTGGAGAGGGTCTCTGGAACCACTGCAGCAATGGTATGAACCATAGTGATGTTGCAGAACTTGCTAGCACTATGACTGTACCAGTCACAGCAGCCCAACCTACATCCTCCAAACTCACATTCATGAAGGAATGGATTAAGAAAGATGCACAAGCAAAAGCTATCATCAGGAGAAGACTCTCCCCCATTGTGTAAAACATGCTAGGTGAAAGACTAACTGCTTGTCAGCAATGAGACACACTCCTCAAATGCTTTGCTCACCTTGATGTCACCTCCCAGTTTGAATTACACACCCAACTCTTCTCTGAAAAGCTCAAGGATGTATCACACTGTAGAGAATGATCCCAGGACAAGCCTGTATTCAGACAAAGTATGTCCACTTGGTCTGCACTTATCCTAACCATCTCTGACACTCTCCACATAGGAATATACTTGGTTGTCATTGGTTTCACCTCTAGACTTATTGCCAATTGTTCCCTCATTGTTCTCTTACCTTAGAATACTAGTCCTGATGTAGGTACAACAAATCTGCTGTTGAGGCAGACTAATGCTACGTCTTGTTGCCTAGCTGCTATGCCTAAGAAGACAGTGTTCAACCCTAAAGGGTTTCTGACTAGGGGAGTACTCAAGAGAGAGAGAGAGAGAGAGAGAGAGTGTGTGTGTGTGTGTGTGTGTGTGTGTGTATGTAAAGGATTGCAAAAGAGTCACTCCAGAAAAAGAAACAGACTGTATCAGGAGCTTGATAGTGAGCTATGGAGCTACTGAAACTAAGAAGCTGCAAAAACTGGGGAAGCTATATGTGATGGTGGGTAGAAGTTTGTTGCAATGACTTTAGATGATGGAACAATGTTAAGTAGAACAATCTTGCACAATGATAACCAGTCTAGTTTGATTAGGAGAAATCCTCCAGACACATCTAATATGAGTGAGACTAAATACTTTGTAGGTAGGGAGCTTGTGATATTCTAAGTGAAACATAATGAAACCAGAATCTGCCTAAACCTTCTAGATTACAGTCTAGGCCCTCTTATTACAGACATGACAGTTCCTTGCGTCTCGATTAAGGCAACTGCCACACACTCCCCTCCAAGGGTGACCCACCCTTACTTCTTCTTCTGCTTCTTTGATGTGTCCTCATCCGCCTGCTTGCCCTTCTCTGCACAATATCTGTCTCCTTCTTCAACATCCATGACATGATCTCCTGCAGTGGCAGCTGCAGAGGTGGAGCTGGATGAACCCAGGGTGGAGGTGGAGTTGGAAGAGGCAGGGGTAGACTTGGAAGAGGTAGTGGTGGTAGTATTACATGAGGTGCTCGCTGGTTTGGTGTGACAGTTAGTCTCAGTTCTCATGGGACGTCTGCTGACCTCAGGTCTGACCTTCTTAGCCTTCCTCTCAGCAATGGAACATTCTTGCCACTCACTTCTTCTTAGTGGTTTCCAGGTTCACCCAGAGGGCTTCCTCCATAAGCCCAGCTCAATGAGTAGTGAGGTAGCACCCTCCTTCTGGCATGGCCAGATTATTGGCAGGTGGGGCAAAGGTAGGTTCCTCAGCCCCAACAAGCTCAGCAAGGGTAGGGGATGGGCCGCTAATGCCAGGTCCATCCAGGTTCTCTATGGCAAATTGTGATGGGTCAGCCTCTGCAGCCGGCTGCATATTGAAGGCCAGCGTGAAGTTGTTGTAGCTGAAGGGGGTGGGGTTCTGGTTGGCTGTTCCTGCCCTGAGGTATCTGTCATACTCTAGGTACAGCTGGATGGTCTTGACCAGGACAACAAGGTCACTATTACCAAGTCCAGCACCCAAAGGGCTAGGGATAGTGTAACGATGAGGTCTGACACGCCTGAGAAGAGGTGTCATGAGTAGAAAGAGATGCAGTGAGATTAATAGGCCATATATTTTGGGAAGATGAGGGTTTGGGACAGGATTGGATTGGGGGGCAGGTGAGTCCATGCATGGGTTTATAAGGTCAGCAAACTGATCGGAAAATAAGTGTCCCAGGAACACTTGGTAGTCATTTGCAGGTGGCTCCCCGCTGCCGTTGCCTAGGTCTGCAATTTTCTCAACCCCTAGCAGCTGAAAATATTCAGCCAAGGCGTCCAGTTTTTCAACTTGATTGTATGGTAACCAAGTTTTATCTCCTGTCTTCCACTGAATTTCAAAGACAGTGTCCCCTCATTGCCCCTTATGCAACACAATTTGATTGATCGCCCATTCAGCCTCTGGCTTGCCAAAGTTGGCAATCTGGGTTTCTGCTCGCCTGGGGAACAATCTATCGTCATTCAGGACGTGCTCTCTTAGGTAGGACAAGTGAAATATGGGGTGAATTCCCCTCTGCTTGAGGTGGTCTGGTAGTTCTAACTTGAATGAGTTGTTACTGTAGTCCTCAATGATCTCGTAGGGTCCTACGAATTTAGGTACAAGTTTTCTGGTGGTCCCCTTGGGGAGTAATATGTTCTTCATTGAAATGTAGACCAGGTCACCTTTTACAAATGGACACAGGCACTGACATTTGTTTGCCTCCCGGGTCTGTTTGACTTGTGCACCTATCAGTGCGTTGTGGGCGGTCATGGCCACATTCTTCATCCTTTGGAGGTATACCCGCACACCTGAGTACTTGGTTGGAGCAGGATCCTCCCATATTATCACATGGGGAACCCTGCCTGAGTTGGCCATGAAAGGTGAGAGCATCATCGACTCTGACTAGGCCATATTAATGGCAAATTCTATGGCCAACAGCTTGGATACCCAGTTATGCTGTCCAGGTCCTATGATTGATCGAAGCATTTGAATGATGGTTCAATTAGCTTGTTCAGTTGCTCTGTCTGTTTGGAGATGATAGGTGCTGGACATCTTTAGTTTCACGCCGAGTAGCTCATTTAGTTGTGCCCAGAAGATGGATGTGAACAACATGTCTTGGTCGCTCACAATAGCCTTTGATAAGCCGTGGTGTTTGTATACCTCACAGAATACTCTGCTATGTCTTTGGCAGTGTAGGTTGTCCAGCTGGGCACCAGGTACACCATGCTGGTCAACAGGTCAATTATGACCATGATCAAGTCATACTCACCATCCTGATCCTGGGATGGTGGCAATGGTCCTAGAAAGTCTATTCCTATGACCTCCCAAGGTTGTGACAGAGCTAGTAAGGAATTGAGCAGTCCATAGGGCCACTGATTTGAGGACTTGCTCCTTTGACAGGTTTGACATGAGGTGCAGTATGTCTGCATGTCTTGCGCCATAGTTTTCCACCAGATGTGCTCTCACAGGTAAGATAATGTCCTATCAGCACCTAAATGCACTAATATAGAATGGACCTGATCAATTACAGTCTCAATGAGTCGTCTGCTGTCGATTGTGACATTCAGTAAGCAGAGCACTGTTCTGTCTTTTAGCTTGAGCCTAATTAGCCTGTCTTTTACTTTGAAGTTTCAGAACTCCTTTGGTGATTCTAGCACCTTGCTCAGGAGGCCATCCTTCTCATATTGGCCCTGCAACTGCTTCAGCAGTTCAGTCTCATTTGGGTAAGTCACTGGGATTACTGCTGCTGGTTCTGCTTCTAAGCCGACTGGTGGGTTGCTTGTTGTGTTTGTCAGGTTGCTTGGTCCTGACTCCCTCCCCTCCATTTGTTCAGCAGGGGTTCTTAGACCATGTAGGACAAATCCATCCCATACCCAACAGGCAAATTCCTTGCTTGTTTCTGGCCTCTCAGTTTCTGCTGGTGGCACAGGTTGCCTACCTTGACCTGGTGGTTTACCAGGTGGGGCAGCAGGCCCTGTTGATGGGCTGGTTGATTGCCTGGTCGCTGACCATGGTTCTGTTGATGAACTGGTTGGTTGTCTGGTTGCTGGCACCACAGTAGCCCAAGTGGTGTAGAGCCTCGCGCCTGTACAGGCCCTCCCTCTCAGTATCTTCCATTCCTCCCTTAAATCCCAGCTCAAGTCCTCAGGACAAGTCTCATGCTCTTGAGCACTATCACAATTCCAGAGGCAACACTTTCCCACACTCGCGCGATGTGCATGCAACATTCCCATGCTTAGTGTGACATGCATGCGACATTCCCGTGCTTAGCAATGCACAGATGCACATGCTTTTCCGTGCTTTTGTTGCACTTCATCCAGAAGCATCCATCCATAGTCCAGCAAGTCTCACTGGTATGTAATTTTGCATTTTATCTATTATTGCACCATATTGTAGCATGGGCCCTGACTTACACACCATTACATACTTTATCTCATACTTGGCTCGCCTCAGCACACTTAGAGACATATATAGCTCCACATTTTTGACATTCTCACCACCTTATGTTCCTCCCATCATGTCTGTAGCTAGACTTAGAAGCTAATAACACTCCATCTACCATCTTACCATCCTTGAGCCCTCACATTAATACACCTCTGTCGCATTCCCATGCAGTCTCACATGCAATGTTCCCATGCTCATCGCCCTGTCGCACGCTCGTGGATTTGTCTACTTGCTTCCCCTTGGGTTGAATGCACTTGTCTATCGCAAGCATAGCAGACTAGGCATCGCACTTTGACTGTCATATCAACACTTGTGTCATCCACCCTCTTATCAGTAAGAAGACCTTGAGTTGAGTTGATTAACCTTCAGCGGCTACCCTTGCACTCCTTTGTTGAGGTGTAACATATGCTTCCACACCTACCAATACTGGCATAGATACCAGGTCAGAGGCATCCAGCACAGGTGAGTCCTCATCATGTGCTACATATTCACTGGCTGCCCTTACTGTCCCAGGTGCATCAAAATCATACATGCAGGACAGCGCATCACGCAAGATGTTGTGCTCCCCTGGCAGATATTTAATTTGGAAGGTGAGCTTGCCCAGCTTCTCCATCCAGCATACCTGGTGGCCAGATAGTCCCTTTTGGTCCAGCAAGTGGATCAAACTTTTATGGTCTGTTAACCATACAAAGTTCGCCCCCTGCAGGATGTCTCGGTGCTGCAGTATGGTCTCAACTCCCACTAGAAGTTCCTGCTCATGCATGGGATGATTCTGTTGCACAGCACTGAGCTTTGCCAAGTAGAAGGCAGCCACATTGGCTTTCTGCCATGTGGGCCCTTGTGCCACAACACCTCCAACCCCAGTGTGGCATGCATCTGTCATCATCCAAATGGGGGGATGTCCTGGGATGTAACTCAAGGGTACACAGCTGTGTGATGCACATGCCACAGTGTATTGTTTGATGTCATTGAATGTGTGTTGCTCAGTCTCCGTCCAATGGAATGGAACCATGTCCCTACACACTGCTGACAGGACACCCAAAGGTATGCAGACTTTGTATATGTCATCTGCCAAATACCCAACTGATCCAATGAAGCCCTGGCAGAGGTCCCTGTTTGCCAGCACTTTCCAATGCAAGACTGTGTTGACCTTTGCAGGATCCATCCGGATACCATCATAACCAACAACACACCCTAAGATCTTCATCTCACTGCACAGAAACTGGAGTTTCTTTTTGCTCAGTTTTTCTCATGTCAATATTTTGAGCACTATGGTGATGTGCTGAATATGATCTTCCAATGTGTCTGAATAGATTATGATGTCATCCAAATAGACATCAAGAAATGTTCCAATGTGTTCCCCTAACAGGTAGTTCATCAACGCCTGATATGTGGCTGGTGCGTTACAATCTCCTTGCTGCAGCATGTGACTGACCATGTTGCCATCCAGCATTGTCATAGCTGTGTGTTGCACATATTCTGGTATCACTTGGATCTGCTCATATACATCCTGGCCATCCATCAATGACCTGTACGGCTTTCTTGACATGTGGTGCAGGATACCCTCCATATCAGGTAAGGCTGATGTCAATTTTTGGGTGTTCTTATTGTGCTCCCGCAGGTCTACAACAGTCCAGAGTCTATCTGAGCCAGGTTTCCTTATAAAGAGCATGAGGACTGTGTTCCCTGTGCTCGTCATTTGCCACCTTTCAGATACAAGGTAAGATTTTTGCTTTTCTGCCCATTGCGGTCTTAATGGTTCTGGACACCTGGATGGCCTCCAGGGTATACCTTTCCCTCGTCTATGAGCGGGATAGTGTGATTGGTGGCTCTCAGTGGTGGTAAGCTTGTATCTGATGCTTTCACACAAACTGGCTGAGCTAACTTTTTTAGGTGTTCATGGGCCTGCTCAATGTGCTCATGGAACACATCAGCTGCTCGTGACTCCAACATTGATATTCCCACACCCTTCAGCTTCTGTGGGTCCTTGGATCCTAGAATCAGCCTTGGAGGGTTTAACCCCACCATTGTGCTATGTTGATACAGGAACAGCATGCCCAGTATCAGGTTATAACTTTGTAAATTAATGACATCAAAATATTGTTTATAGTCAGCCCTCTGATACTGAAATTGTACAGATGTTCCATAATTCACCTTAGACCTGGAGCCCTGGACTGCAAGCTGGATAGTCAGCAGTTTCTCGAGTGCCATAAGTGGTGCTTTTATTTGTTCTGCAGTCATCAATAACATGAAGTCAGCTAGGGAACCAGTATCTCTCAGTGCCCTTGCAGGATGCCCATTTACATGGACTACCACCACCACTGGTTTTGGTATCACACGGCGAAAGTCCCTTGCTACAGCCACATTGCATTGCAATGCTGGGTAAGTGCCTTGAGGTACCTGTACCCTTTCTGAGCTAATCATCAGCTGTTCTCCCAGCACCTCACCAGGGTGGCTTAGCCACTCCCACTGCAACAAGTCACCCAGGACTTCCCCTAGGATCTTATCAATGTCCTCTGGATATTCAGTCCCAAACATTCTGGTAAGTCCCTCATATTGTGTGTCATCATGTTCTAACAAGTCTTTGTTTTGTTGCAGAGATGCCCGGAGTACCTGATGCTAGTACCAGTGGATGGGATGTCATTCCCACTGGCAGACTGTAGTATGAGATACTCAGGTCATGAAGGCAAGTGTGTTGTCTGTCCCTTCATACTCATCCTCACTCACTCTAGTGCAATGGAACTGGTTCTCGGTTGGTTCTGTGATGTTTTTCATGGTGGGCTCCACATATTCATGCAGCCACCACTCCAAGTGCTCTTCTATGGGCCTCCCCATGGGAGGTCTCTTATCAGTACGTTTCTGTTCCTTCTGTCTTAGCTGGGACTTAACCAACTTTAAATGGATGTTTCCCAGGTGCATCCAATAGGCTTTGTCTATCCAGTATTCTGGGTCTTCGAGCTTGGACGAATGGACTTCCATTCCTCCGAGGCAGGATCAGTGATGATAATCCCAGATGTGGTACTTTCCATGCTTGATCTGGTACACACAGAACCTGTGACCCATCACAATTTGCCATAGAGAACCTGGATGGACCTGGCATTAGTGGCCCATCCCCTACCCTTGCCACACCTGCCAATAAACCAGCCATGCCAGAAGGAGGGTGCTACCTCACTGCTCATCGAGCTGGGCTTGTGGAGGAAGCCCTCTGGGTGAACCTGGAAACCACTAAGAAGAAGTGCAAGTGGTGAGAATATTCCATTGCTGAGAGGAAGGCTAAAAAGGTCAGACCTGAGGTCAGCAGACATCCCATGAGGACTGAGACTAACCGCTGCGCCAAACTGGCAAGCACCTCGTGTAACACTACCACCACTACCTCTTCCAAGTCTACCCCTGCCTCTTCCAACTTCACCTCCACCCTGGGTTCATCCAGCTCCACCTCTGCAGCTGCCACCACAGGAGATCATGCCATGGACGTCATGCGGAGAAGGGCAAGCAGGCGGACAAGGACATGTTGAAGAAGCAGAAGAAGAAGTAAGGGTGGGTCACCCTTGGAGGGGAGTATGTGGTGGTTGCCTTAATTGAAATGCAAGGAACTGTCATGCCTGTAACAAGAGTGCCTAGACCATAATCTAGAAGGTTTAGGCAGATTCCAGTTTCATTGTGTTTCACTTAGAATATCACGAGCTCCCTACCTACAAAGTATTTAGTCTCACTCATGTTAGATGTGTCTGGAGGATTTTTTCCAATCAAACTAGACTGGTATCTGGTTATCATTGTGCGAGATTGTTCTACTCAACATTGTGCCATTGTCTAAAGTCGTTGCAATGAACTTCTACCCACCATCACATACATTTTGATGACAATCCTGACCTCAAGAAAAATCCATACTATGAGGATTTATTTAATGCTATACATTCTCATAGGTGCCATCTTAATAACAGTAATGACACTGCTGAATTACAAGAGGGGTCAATTCCCTAACCAAATCCAGTTCACATACCATTTGGACACCAACTTCAGCCTGTATATTCCCCCCCCCCTCAATGCAGCATCCTGCACCTCACTCTCACCCTCCACATATTTTGCACCCTCATTTTGCACCAGCAAGTCATAGTAATGTGGGTTTTGAATTGGTGACAGGATGCAGACTCAGGATATATATGTAGGACATCAATTCTATTCAGTAGCCTATCAACAACACAAGTACAATTACAGTAACATTAATTACCATCAATATTAGAATACTTTGAGTGAAAGATACTGCTATATTTTGCCATTTTTAAGCCTCTTACAATGTGCATACTTGAGGGCTTTAGAGAGTGAAAGTTGACTATGCTGCTACTGTGCTGTGGTGTGACAGGCCATGACAAAATTGTGCAGATTAGAGGGTAGACCCTGAGTTTTCTTAGCCTTGCTCCAACACCACACCACATTATCCTAAAAACCAGTAAGAATCAGATCCACATAGAGGAGATACTAATCTATGATGGATAAAAATTTTGAAAGAAAAAATGATGTAATTGAGGAGCTAGAAAATATTTTCTGAAAAGTTACATACTATAGGGAGTGATAGTATGTCAAGTGAGACATTTCCAAATTCTGAGTCAGACAATATAATCTTGTGAATTGTCAAGTTTTTATTGTCTCTGTATCCTGTTTGCTGGTTATTGCTTCTCAACTTTTAGTGGCCCAGGATGGGTAGTAAGTATCAGCAGAAAAATAGGAGCAAAGTGAGGTGTATGCACAGCATGCATGGTGGACAGAGAAAGGTATAAGAAGCTAAAAAGAAGAAATGCACTTGGAAAATGATGCTAACAGCAATGGAACAAGAAAGCTATGTATGAGTTTGTAACATTCCTTACACCGTATGACCACAAAAGTTTGAAAGTGCATGAAATGAGCTAGAAATGGGTCATTTTATTTTCTCTACTTGCACTTCTGAAACTGCACCAACTGAGTCAGCCAGGCTTGCATAACAATTCAATATTGTGCTTCTCAAATGCAACTTCACAACAGTCATAAGTCAGTAATGCCAACCCCTAGTGTCAAGATGTGTTCCAATAGAAAGAAAAACTATCATTTGGCAGGTTTCAAACCTGCACAGTCTAAGAGAAACATATTTGGATTCTGCTGTGGTAACCACTTGGTTCATACTGGTTAAGATAGCATCTGAGGAAACCATCCATGAGTGATTGTCAAGATGTGTTCCAATAGAAAAAAAAAACCTTGTTGTCAACAGGTTTCAAACCTGCACAGTCCAAGAGGAACAGATTTTGACTCTGGTAACCACTTGGCTAAGACTAGTGAAGATGAACTTCCAAGGAACTGTCTATAGTGGGACTCAAAGTAAATTTTGAAAGCTTGCTTAAACACTGGCTAGACACTTTCAACTCCCAGCTAAAGTGTTGGAGAAACCTTGGCTGATGACCTAGAATTCAAGGCCAGACCAGCATTGTATGTTGGACTTTAAACTTATTATGCCTCCTGCCTGTTGTGAATGTACTTATCGTTCTGCACACCTCAAGTCTGATGTGCCATTGCACTTGAGGGCAATGGACTTTGAAGTATCTCAAGGACCACCCAAATGTCCAGAAACCTCTATACCCCGACTTGCTATTCAGTAGCAAAATGATCACTCTCTTACTGATACTCTGGTGAATCATCTGACTGCTCATCCAGCTGACTGCAGGTCCTATTTTACTCTGATGGGAAAAAGGCAATGGTTGCTGTCAATGACAACCCAACAGGCTCGGACAAAGGTCAGATCCACCAGAATATTGCCAAGCTTTTATTTGCAGGCCACCATAAGTATGGTGCTGTGTACATCATCAATCCTAAAAAATTCTGCGATGCAGTTGGCTACCGCATTGGAATGTATGTCTTTTTTTATTTTATTTGGTTGATTAATACACTAAAATTCCTGCAGTCTCAGGGGCAAATATAAGAAAATCAAGGTGTCATTGGCAGTACTGGCACTGGTATAATGCTAATTGAAGGGATCCAAGCAAGGAATCTGTTAGGTGAGTCTCTGATCCTGATTTTTTGTTTCTCAACTGATAAATTATTGTAGATGCAGGACTTTTGGAGCTGCTGTGGGTATACAGAACTAGACTCCATCTGGCAGTTCAATTTGGCAATGGCTGCAATCATCCACTCCTCAAAGCCTGGTATTGATCATGCCAGCACATTATATTCACTCATTCAACCGTGTGGTGGGGCTGGCCCCACCACACACTTTGGCACTACTCCTCAATGATCACTACATGCTCCCATATATCCCCTATATGATACCCATCTGGCTTTGGAGTTGTAAGCTGAAATACGAATGTGTCAAATATTATACTTTGAGCGAGTCAGTCTAGTGCAGCGATAAAAGGTGTCCTGTTGTCTGTCACAATCTCCTCTATACCTCCCCATCTGCAAAGAATCTCCTCAAAAATAAACACACACAAGGTGTGTCTGGTCTCTTTCCTCAACATTCTAAATTCTGGCCAAGTAGATAATGAGCAGTGTGCTTGAACAATGTATGAGAATCCATGTGATGTGGGCATATGCATGGAGTCAGTGAATGCTTTTTGGAAAAGGGTTGCAGGAGTTGTGATAGTAGGTGGGATAACGACCTTCTCAACTGAGTGGATTTGACATTGATGACAAGTCTTCAGGTACCATGTGAGGTCTCTATCAAGTGTGGGCCACCAGAATCGATCAGCAATAGTATTTCTAGTAGAATAAAAACCCTTGTGCCCCAGCTTATCATGGGTCTCCTTCAGGATGTGTAGACAGTCAGAGTCAAATAACACGAGCTGGTGGCGACCATTTGATTCTTTCCTCCAAAGTCATTGACCTCACATGAAAAATTGGTGCACATGCTTGGTAAGCCATGAGCGTTCTGCATCTGATAGGGTGGAAGGGAATGAGAGATTGTCAAGGAAGGAGTGAATAGTTCAAAGATCATTATCATGCTGGAGAGAGATGTCATCAAAGGGGATTTTGGGGTGAGATGAAGGTGGTGTGCTCTTTTCCTTCTTGTCAAGCTCCTTTGCTACCCATATCCCACTTTCTAGGATCTTGTCAATCCACTTGTCTATGTCTTCTGGGGCTTCATCATCAGAATCCTGGTCTCCTCATGGTCATTGAGATAGGTCATCAGGACTAACATGGTGTTTTCCTAGCACATGGCAGAGTTTGAAGTTGAAGAGCAAAATTCCTGCAATCTATCTGTTGACTGTGGCATTGGGCTGAATTTCTGGGTTGTTCAACATTCCCTTAATATATTTGAAATCTACTTCCATGGTAAAGGCCTTGAGTCCAATAAGCCAAACCTTTGCTGCTCATAAGGCTTGAAACAACCTGTATAACTTGATTTTCACTTGAGAGTAGTGAGCTTCTTGTTCATTCCATGTAATGGAGCCAAAATGGGCAGGTAGACGACAACCTTTATCATTGAGTTGGAAAAGGACCTAGCCACATGTGAGGTATGAGGAGTCTACTGCAAGGGTGACTTCATTGGAGGAAGAATAATTGACAGGTTGAATAGCAGGGGATGTAATAATGGCAGCCTTGAGCTTATTCATGGCATTTTGGATCTCTTGGGTCCATTCAAATGGGATGGTATCATGCATGAGATTGGTGAGAGGACGGGAAATGAGAGCAAAGTCTTTGATCCAATTATGCACAGTTCCTATGGTGCTCAAAAATCCCTGAACTTCAGTTTGAGTTGAGTACGGAGGCCAGTGTTGAATTTTGGACACCTTCAACAAATCAGGGACACAACCATCATAAGTACAGTGCTGTCCAATGACAAGGACTTCTGGGACACAGAGAAAAAGCTTCATGGCTGATACAGTTGCACCTGCATGCTTCAAGTGGTGCAAAACACAATTAGTGTTGACACAGTGCTCCCAAACAAACTGTTGAATGCCCAATTTTTCAGGGATGAGTTCATACGAGATATTGGGCAGCTTGTAACATGTGTGAGGTCCTAAAACATTAATGTTGTCTTGGAAGTCTAGTGCAATCTCAATCTTGGCCTGCAAAATAACTGTGACATCATTTTGAAAGATGGTGGGTGAGTCTGTCCAACCCTGCAGGAGAACTGTGAGCCGATAAGTCCTGAGGGGAGTTTGGAAGGTGGTGATGTTGCAGGATTCTTTAGCAAGCACGCGATGATCAAATCCAATGAACAAGTCCATCATGAAGTAAATTGAACAGCCTGCACATTGTTCTGCAAATAGCTCAATGCAGGGCATGGTAGCAGCATCTTTGACTGTGATGGAGTTTAGTTGTTGAAGGTTGTGAATAATCCAAATGGCCCTGCTTTTCTTCACAACATAAAACCAATGTGATTGGTAGGACAAGTTGGATGCCTCATAAACTCCAGATGCAATTTTCGACTTGATGAGTTTGATGACCTCATCTTTGATACCTGGAGGGATGGGAGGCTGCCAGTGTACCTAAGGTATGTGCTCAATGGTAGGGATGATGACTGGTGAGAAATAGTCATCACGAAAACAGCCTTTTTCGGTTTTGTCCCAAGAGAGAGTGAGCTCATTGTTAGTCAAAACTTATGCTGCACATTTTCATTCTTTGGGCCACAAGAATTTGTTCTTGAAGACTCCAAGCTTGTCCATTTGTTCCTGGGTGAGATGTGTGTCAGGTATGAATGCTGGTGGAGCAGGAGATAGGATAGGAAGTGAGGCAAGAGGATCTTCCAGGAACTTTCAGATGATTCACATATAAGCAGGCATCATTGTTGCTATCAGTTTGACTTTGTTGGTGACTTTTGTAAGCAAACATGTGACAGGCTGGTTCAATATTGAAATGTGCCTGGAGGAGAAACTTGGCAAAGGGGGTGAAGGTGAGATGAGATATAGGGATGGTGGATGCTGTCTCCAATAAGGTTGAATGACTTGATGGCATGGTAGATGTTTGTTGAGCTTGTTGGAAGGAAGGTAGGATAGCATGATAAATGTCAGCCAAGCTTGTTGGTAGGAGTTATGGAGCATGTGAAGCAGTTGAGATTGCCTAATGAGGCAAGGTGGAAAGGAGTGCTGTTGCTGTTAGAGTGAGGGAAGGGTGAGACCATGGATAAGGAAAGGTTGGGACTGTGTGTACATTGGAGCTGTTCATAGGGTCTCAAACTGTCACATATACCTGCTCTGCATCTTCCTATTTGGAAAGATGAATGAGCTTCTGCCAGGGTTGTCCTAAAAGCAAGCAGTAGGGTACATCGGGCACAATGTATGCATGGGCCCAGGTCTTGATGCCATCTATGTCTATCTCCAACATCTCCAAGCAGCCCTATCATCTCCTGTGATCCTCTGTTTGCAGTCTGCATGTGCATGTGAATGTCTTGATTGATGGGTGTATTTATCTTCTTCCAGACCTCTTCCTGGATTATGACAATCTCCAATCCTTTGTCCAATAGTGCCAACTCTGAGTATACTCCGTTTAGAGTGACATAGATCTCTCGTAAGGGTGTGGAGTGCTTAATCTGCACAGGAATGGGCAGATGAGAGCTGAAAGTGTTTGTGAATAGTGCTGTGGTAGATACAGGCACTCGGTGAGTGTGACACTTTTCTACAGCTTCCTTTTGCAACTCTGGACTAATGGTAAGAAGGTCAGAAATTGTTAGGTGAGGTACTTCTGTGTCCAAAATACTCTTATAGATGTGCTGGATCACATCTGGTGCTGCAGCCTTGGATTCATATTTGAATGTGGGCATTTTTGAGGTTTTGATGACATTATTGGCAGGTTTTGGAGGTGGAGTGGTCACTGGAGGGGGAGGATGCTTCTTGGTTGTTCTGTCCTCTGCGCTCTGCTCTGTTTTCACCTTCGATCTCATTATTGCTAGTACCTCTCTCTCCCATTTTTCTTCCTTGACAGTAACCATGACAGTGTGATTCTTCATTATGGGGGTGCATTGCAGGAAGTAAGACTCAGAAATGAAGGCAGACAAGGGGATTTCAGAAGTGCTTGAGGGTTGAGGTGGGGTCTCGCACCATGAAGTATCAATGGGAATAGCATTGGATCCAGTTGCAGGTGTGGAGAGTGTGCATGTGGCATATCTCATGTCAATAGCTTGTTTGAAGATCTCATTGCCAATTCATCATATGCACAATTGGTCTGGGTAGGTGAAGTATTGTCCATCATGAATGATTCTACCAGCTTGTAAATACTCGCCAGCAGCTGAACATATGCACATAACATGGGCTCTGCCACAAAAGAAGCAGGTAGGGCTCATCTGATTGTTGGAAGAGGAGGGAAGTGGAGGAAGTGGAAGATATGATAGAGGTGTTTGGGATTGGAATGTGTTGATGACTTGGCATGATTTTGGGGAAGGCCAGGCTTGAGCTGTGGCAGGGGCTAAGCAAATGAGACATGTGTAACATCTCATGTAGGCCACTTCTCAAATATTGAGACCATGCATTTTCCACACAAGATCCTCAACTTCATCCATGGTTGATTCGATGGGTGTAGAAGGAGGGTGAGTAAAGGTAATACATTTTATTTGTACTTCTTGTTGTGCATCTCTTCACTCATCTTCTTCATCAGAGTTCCAACTTTGGCATGGAGGCCTAGGTCTGGATATGTAAGTATCCCAGATGGACTTGAGATGGCTGGCAATAGGTTCATTTAAATCAGCATCAAATGTGTCATCAGAGAATATGAAATGCCCTGCTTCCAAAACTTTCTCAAAGTCAGGTGCTTCATTTCACATGTAGTTGATCTCCTTGACCTCAAGACATTGGTCGATGGCACGTTGTGCAGAATGCAGTAGACCCTGCCAGAAGTATTGGTCATGGTCATACACAGAAATCTTGGAGTTGGCTTCTAACCAGAGAGCGATGGGACAAAATTGTTGGTAGTACTGGAGAAGTTCCATTTCCATAGAGATATCTGAGTCCGCAGTATTAAGAACAATATGTTCTAAATCATGGATGGTGTAATGTGTGCCCTGGTCTGCATGAGGATACTTAGCTAGGATGCTTGTTTTGAAAGCTGCGAAGTCCTTGCTTTCATATCTGGTGAGTATGACCCAAAATCTCTTTGTAAGGACATCCATATATTGAACAATAGCCTTACACTTTTGCTCATCCATGAGAGCACAGGATGCAGCCAGATCTTTGAAAGTTCAAAGAATTCCAAAAGTTTGGATGTCTTGCTGTTGAACAAGGAGCTTTGTTGGATCCCAGACCTGGCATCACAGATATTCCTTTGGTACTTGACATGGTTGGCATGAACAATGAGATAGATATGGGAGGTTGCATGGAAAGAGTCTAAAATGGAGCAGAGGGTGAGATTAGAGGTTGCAAGCTCTCACTTCAAACTTCATATTGTCCCAGCCTCCATCGCTGCTGACATGGCATGGTGGCGGGTCCAGCTGTCCTCAGCTTGGTGCGGCATTCCCATAGTTATCCTCCCTCTGCTTATCCTGTTCCTATCTTCATGAATGCTTCAATGTCCTTTGGCATTGGTTTCTATGGCATCTCCTAGATGGATGGCATGCTGATGGTCAGGATATTGGTTTGGCAGAGATGGTGGAAATTGAATTGGCCCTTTGCTGTGTCATCTCTGCTGGTTTCTAAAACACCCACTTCGTTCTTTGATCAGACAATCAGGGGGTTGTGGGTGCCTTCAAGGCTGGCATGTCATATAATTCAGAACAGAATGCTATCCTTTGCTGCGTCGTCTTCTTATTCCAGGAACATTTGCTATGGTTCTCCACCATCTGGGTTCCTTCAGCCAAAAATCTTGCCAATGCCCCTTCTCATGATATCTTGCACTTATTTTCAAAGTGGTTTGCACATCCACCTCACATCCCATTCCACTTACAGAAGTTCATCTCCCTGCACCTGTAGTTTTTCATTTGTTTACAGCTCTGTCCTCACATTACATCATTTGCTATCATATTAATTCTGCTGCTTGGACTATATACTGTATTTCTGTTCTCCTGCTGCAATGTAAATTTCCATTTGTGTCTATGAACCTGTCCTCAAGTCATGTGAGTTCATGTGTGGTTCATTTCTTTCTTCACTCTGCCCATCTACCCAACTCTTCAAGCTCTGGTAAATTCAGTAACTTGCCATGTCTGGAAGCTTGAAACTCTAGAAGGTTACTAGGGCGGCATGAACTGCTTCCTCACCTTTTGCTCATCCAACAATATCCCTTTAGCCTTTCCATCTCCTGAATGGCTGATCTGTGCCTTTACAGCCCATTAAGCAGGCTCTTGCTCAGGCTCCACTATAGCTAATGATGTCACTGGCCTCTATGCATAGCACATCACCAATGTTTTTTGTGGTTTGGTGGCACTTGCTTAAAATATGTACTTCACTCAGCAGTTCATCTCACCCCCAACTCCTCCAAATATCCTCTGTGTCCCCCAGTAACTTCAGAGATGCTTGATGCCTTATATTCCTCCCTTGATGCTTCAGTATCACTCCATGTGTGTATTCTGGCCTGTGCTGACTCTGTTTTCTGGGGGCAGGGGCACTTGGGTGAATTCCTTCCCACCTCTCAATCACATTTCTCACCCAAGTTCTTCCCTACTCCTTCCTGTCTGTGCAGCACATCATCCAGCAAGTCACTGATGTGCCACCTCCCCTGGACCAAGGTCTCCAAAGAGAAAGAGGAGAATATCTTCTTAGAGCGTCAGCTGGGCCCTTCAGACTTCATCTCATTCCTCCTTGCCTACTTTGCAGCACGCCCAGAAATTCTCATGTTCCCTGCATCCTCTCACCTCTTCTCTTACAGTGGGGGTGGCGGTAGACTGATCTCACTCACCAAGCACAAGTTTCTAGTGGTGTGTAACTCAGTCTGGGTCACTCAGGGTCTGCCTCATATCTCTGGTCATTCTTTTCACATTAGTGGAACTACTGAGCTGCTTCTCCACAACATGCATTCTCACATTGTCAAAGTGATGAAGTGTTGGTCCTCAGACTCTTTCCTTCACTACTGGCATAACTTAGAGCATATCACTCCCCTCCATGCAGAACTCTTGGGTCCAAAGATCTCCCCCCTTCTTGCTTACACTTCCCAGACCCAGGTCGTATAGCACATTTGCCCTTCTTGTGTGTGGGTGGTGTCTGCCGCCCCTCCTCTATCTCTCCTTTGTTTGGCTCTTGACATGTTCTTCGTCCTGCTGTGTTTGGGTGCATCAGGAAATCAACCCAGAAATGATATAGCTTTATAAAGCTCTATCTAGCATATAATCTATATAATATCTATCATAATTGCACTCAGCCTGACAAAGCTTTAAATAGTTAGACTACGCTGGGGAAAACCACCAAAGACACAATTATGACATACATTGCAAATATGTGACATTCTTGACAAAGTTTTATAATGCCAGACTACTTGAAACAAATCTGCCAAGAAATTGCTAAAAGTCTCAATCATGACACTCATTTTATCATTTTATAAATTAAATCAAATTTTTTAATTGGGGTTAGGGTATAGTATACATGTAGTATCAATACAGGAGAGCAGAGAGACATGATAGAGTAGAAGATAGAGAGGAACATGACAGTTACCTGCCTCAAGGGAGAAGAGAAGGACCACAAGGAAAGGCTAGGGAGAGAGTGGCAGCAGGGGGAGGACCAGGACCAAGGAGGAGGACCAGGACCAAGGAGGAGGACCAGGACCAAGGAGGAGCCATGAAGAACCAGGGAGGAGGACCATGAAGGAGGGCCAGGGAGGAGGGCCAGGGAGGAGCCATGAAGGGCCAGGGAGGATAAGGGCCAGGGGACCATGAAGAAGGACAAACCACCATAGAGGGCCAAAGGACAGGGAGGAAAAGAAGAGGATGTTGGCTTGAAGAGCCAGAATCATGTGACACAGCCAGTGCAATGCCATGCAAGTGATGGTAGTGGAGACCAAGCGGTAGAGAATTGTTGATACAATTGTAAGACATGACATATCTACATCAGAATGTTGGTTCTATTGCAATCTTTGTTCATTTAATAC
>MU179321.1:126172-287778 GCA_016767475.1 Suillus weaverae
GGAAACCACAGTCAGCACAGTGCAAGGCTATGTACGGAGAATGGAGAAAGCTTATTAGTAAGTACAGCTGAACTTATCAAAATGGAGTCGGAGATGAAATAGGTGGACAGAACATAACAGAATGGAGAGAGAGAGATGAAAACAGGGGAGCAGAACATAACAAGTCAGATATGAACATATCCGAGGGCCGGAGAAGCGGTGATGCCTAAAAGGAGATATGGACCGGAGCATGGGAAATAGATCCGGAGATATATAGATAAGATCTGGATGTCCAGAGATATAGGGGTTAGGGGTCGGACTAGCTGCAGAGATCTGGACATCTGGAAACAGAGTTGGGATGTGGACAGACATAGTAGGGCTGATCCTACTGAGATATGATATGCACAATGGTATAATGGGAGCAGAAGATTAAGTCTGGAGATAGGTGTAGATGAGTTCCAGAGTTTTCGGAGATCTGATGGAAGAAAGGATTGGAGTGGGGCTGACAGAAAAGGAATGAAGCAGGCTAGCTGCAGGCATTTGTAGGTCCGGAGTTACAGGGTGGGATTTGGACAGAGGTAGCAGGGCTGGTATCTGGTATATGACAGCATCTTTTCTTGCAACTTTGTTCACCTCTTTTCATTTCTGCCATATTATAAACTCAACCACCCTTTCATAGAACTTGTCACCTGACAGTAGTCATGGAAGACCATTATTGATGAGTTTCCCAGGTGCATCAGGGTTTGTGGCCTTTTCCTCCTGAAAAGCAAGCTAATAATGAAGCTTGTTGCAGTATGCTTCATTCAGGATGACCTGTGCTTGCAAAGTGATGACACAATTTCGGTAGGACTCACAGAGCACTTCTGCTTCTCAAAGTGCTGCAAGAAGGAGTGTTTCATTTTTGGTTTTAGGTTCAATTTTTGAAATGTCAGCTATTGTGTATACCAGTGGCTGAATGTTCGTGACAGCAGGAGGTGGCATTTGTATGGAAGACAAGAGGGGCTTATTGGAGACAAGGTTGGCTATTTGTGTCTCTGATAGTTTGGCGATGAGCTCATTGATATGTGTTTGCAGTGATACCTGTGTGTTGTTATTTTTGGCAGGCCTATGCATCGGTGTGGGAGTTCTAGAGGCTTCTGGTGCTTCTTTGATGGTGGTAAGACAGAGATTCTCATTCAATGAGAGGCCTCGCAAAAGTGTAGCAACTAATTTGACAGGTGTTGGTAGTGCTGTTGGGAGACTACCTATGCATGAAGTCTCTTTACTTGTAGCCAGCATATCCTCTGTAACAACATTGGGGTTAAATGGCCATGCTCCTTTGTTGCAAAAGGCTGCAAGGATATTCTCAGGTGTGAGTGCCTTTATATGTGCAGTACTGTAAACAGGAAGGAAATTTGTCTTGCTGATAGGTTGCCCTGTCTTCTTCTCCCATTCATCACAAGCCTCACTCCAGTGCTGCTTAAGCACCAAGAAGATGACAATATCAAGACCTTGGTAAATATGTGTTGTGTGTGACAGGTAGCACAGCACAAGAATTTGGTGAGTTTGTGCATACTGCAGGAAGCTGCAAGTATAATGTGAGTTGTGTCCATTGACAAGCAGCAACTGATATTCACCATTTGCTTTCTTTAATGTTTCCTTGTTGAACTGCTCTATCCAGGCAACACCAATTTCTCTGTTGGTCCATCCTTTTTTTGAATATCCCAGACTGTATTGATTTGTTAGTTCTCCTAGCTATGAAAAATAGACATGGCTCATGATGCATTAGCTGGATTATTCTGCTTCCATTTGACATGATAGCCACTCCCTTTGAAAATAATAGAAGGTGGAGTCAAAGTACCATCTGCACAGATTGTAATGATAATGGTAATATTCTCTCGAGTTCCTCCTCACTGCTGATACTGGGGTCCTTCTTTACAAGCTCCAAGAACATGTTCTTGCTCACCACCAGATGGTTGGCAGCCAGCTCCATCAACTCCATATGTGTTGTGTTGTTTGATATTGTATTTCATCAATGTCTCCTGAAGAATAGTCCACCAGGCTTCATTGGTGGCAGGGTTGACAGCACATCCATGTTTTGACTCAAGCAGATATGCACATGATACTTTGATGTGGTCAGAGTGCTTTTCAATAAATCAGTGTGTCCAGTTGATGCCAACCCCCTTCTCCAGGAAGAATGACCCCAACCAAGCATGACAAATTTCATCGACATGTTCTTTGAGCCTCCAATAACTCAGTGGGAACCCATGATTCCCCATCTCTATGATATAGTGAATGACAATGTCTGTTTCTTCATCTGTAAGCCATGTGAGTCGAGTGTTTGACTGTGCTTTGCTCATTCCACCAGCTGCAAGTCTGATGAGTGTGCTATGACTAAGTTTGACACTCTTGCCTGTCTCATTGTAATAAAGTTGTTGAAAGTCAGAGCAAATAGTTTGAGCACCTCGGTGTCGCTGATAAGGCCCCTTGGCTAGCTCAATCTAATATGCTGCAACAGCATGAGCTATGAGATCATCATGAGCTTCTTGAGCAATCTGCTGTTTTTTGGTGTCCGATTTTGCTTGTCCAGGTAGGTGGGTAAGTCAAAATTGAGCTGCAAGCTTGTCAGGATCAATTTTCAGTACCAGAACTCATGTATCAGGCAAGGCTTTGCAGCATGACTTCCATTTGAGGGTGTGAACAAGCCAACATGATATACTATGCTCCAAAGGAGCTATATTTGATGAAATATGGGTCCAGAAAGCTTGGAGACTTGTCTGGATTGTCACCAAGATGTGTTACCATGGTTCAAGTCTAATTTTCACCCAATGATTGCATCTTATCCTTGTGAGCAGTTTGTGAAAATTTCACCATGAACCAGGTCATGTGATTTTGAGTGATTGCCAAGACACCACACAATTATTTTTCCAAGCAGTACCATAATTTTTTTACATGAATTAAAAACTATGGACATGTAGTATGATCTGGGGTACATTGAAAAAAAAATTGTGCAAGATTGACTTAGGAGAGCCAAAATGTATCATTGGCCAGTAGTGTATCACTGGCTGGTGGATGACTGTATTGTTTTGTTCATGGCATTTGCTGCCTGTATGCTAGTGTCTGTTCCATAGTATATCCACACCCAAAACACACAGGCATGACTTGCATTTCATTTCCCTGTCCTATCTAAGAGACTCATTAGTATGAGATTAGGGGGTGGTAGTCAAGGAATCAAAACTCCTATCTATTTTGTGCATGTTTGTGTCAGAGTTTAAAATTTCAGAAATGTCCAATGTTTCATCTCACACTGAGCATGTTGGTGTCATCATCAACCTCACTCACTCAAACATTTTTGATGCTCACCCACAGCACTGAGCAGGGTACCATCAAATCTGTAGGTGCCATCCACCCAAGGCAAGTCATTTTTTTGATTATTGCAAGTTACAGCTGACATTGACCTTATCTTACAGGAAATCTATTATAGTCCTACACACATCCCACCTGACCCACAGCACCTCACCTTTGGCAAGCCACTCATCTGCCCTCCACCCTGTAATTCTCTCCACCTTCTACACCTACCCTCTCAAGGTGCTGACTCTGTGTTCATTCCAATCAGACTGGCTCAATGCTCAAGGTGATCTTGCTTGTTATCACATGGATGTGCCTGTAATGGTTACTCATAACCAATTAAAAGGCCTGGCACTAACTACAGACACTGTATCTAAAGCAGCTGTGGCATCCACAGATGGTGAACCTGTGACAGCCAAGAGCAAATTGCAGATGAGCATCAAATCATCTTCTGATTGTCTTGCTGCATGGGTAGATGATTCATTGAGCCCAAGTATTGGTGTTGTCCCCTAGCTGTATGCCATCCTCCTCCCCCTCCTTTCCCTGGTACTTATGTTCTTCCTACATGCCACTGTTGATTTTATCCTTGTGCAGACCTTTTTTTTTACAATTGTATTCACTCTGTCATTTGAAATACAAAGTGTGTTGGAGTCTATCTGCTACTCATTGTGAACCTGCATCCCAGTCACTTTTTTACTCTTTCTAAAGTACAACTCCCCTATGTATATAGAATGCTTTAAATATCACAAGTCTTTGAATGTCCAACTTCATGCTGAGGAGTACTGGCACAGTCCCAGAGACAAATTTAGATTCCATTGTGGCAACCACTTAGCTAAGCCCAGTGAAGATGAACCTCCATAGAAACCATCATGCACAAATCTTCAAGGCATGTTGATAGAAAAAAATGCTGTTGAGCAGGTTTCAAACCTGTACACTCAAACAGATTTTGAATCTGTTATGGTAACCACTTGGCCAGGACCAGTTAAGATGAACCTTCAATGAAACCATCCATGAGTGAATATCAAGGTGTGTTCCAATAGAAAAGACATTGCCATCAGCAGGTTTCAAACCTGCACCATCCAAGAGAAACAGATTTCAATTCTGTTGTCTGCTGTAGTAAGTCTGGCCAGGATGCTCATATGAACCTCCAAAGAACTGTCTATGAGTACCCAAGTGCTAGTGAATGTCAAGGTGTGATAAGAGGGAAAATGATTTATTGCATCTGCACCACCCAAAAGGGCAAATTTCTAATATGTTCCAGTGCCATGAGTGAATGTTCAAGGCATGGGAAAAGGAAAAAAATTGGTTGAGTAGTAGGTTTCAAACCTACAGTATGTTTCTGTCCTGTCATGCTTACCACTTGACTAAGACTGGTCAAAATGGACATCAACAAGTCAAAGAACATTATGCATTGACAGTAAAATCACATTGGATTACCAGTCATTTGCCAATGCAAAATGAAATAAAAAGATTAGTTTGCCTTTCATTTGATGGACATAAAACATACCAAGAATAAGCAAGTCAGGGGCTAGCACCAGCGCCATTATGATATGTAACAGTGTTTGACACAAAAAAGAGTGAACTCCTCCCAGTGAGGCTGCACGGTAACTCTCCAAACGATCATCTGAGTGGTTCGAGGACAAGACTCACTCTAGATTGGAGCATAGTACAGCGCACGTTAATTACATATACTCTTCAGATAATCCCGCAGACCGTCCTGTGAAAATACGACAGTCTTCATCGCCCCCGCATACATGTTCCACACTACATCTCGGAACTTGAGGTAATCATCAATAATCGCCTCCTCTACATGCGTGACCAGCACAGACACTGTCCGATCATCCTCGAGGTACAGCCGCAGCTTCGTCACGAATGACCGCAGATCCCGTTCGCAAGCCTCGACAAAGACTTGATGAAGGTTCTCTGCGATCGCTTGCTTTGCCCACTCTTGCTCCGTGAGGAGTGGAGCCTGTGGCCCCGATGAGAAGGTTACGCGGGCGTCGTTGAATGCTCGTACGCGGTCCACCCACTCTCGCAGAGGCTCACAGGGCAATCTTGCACAGAACGAGATGACTTCCTGGCAGGCACGTTTCAGATCTTGATCTATGTCCTATATCAGCAGTCGATGTCAGTAAGGATGGAGAGTCAGTGAGGGAAACGCATCGTTTACATGTCGAGAGTCTGAAAGGGTATCATGCCCTCGAGGCATTCCTAATGAAGCAAAAAGAGCATCTGGTAGCAATGCAGTCGTGCGATTCAGAACTGAGGCCATGGTATCTGTAATGGAGAAAGTCAACAGGATGACCAAGTGTCATGAAACAGACACCCACCCGTCATACCGCCTAAATCAGACCTCGGCTCCGTATCTTTCGGGGTATAATCTAAATTATTTGCAACCTCCTTCAAAATCAGGAGATGGCGAACGAGAAATAGCTGGCCATCTAGCACGCCGGTAGAACCTCTCTGTTCGACCAAATTGGACGATGTGACTAGCGATTGGCGGCAAAGGCTCACGGCCTCATGCGCAATATCTTCAAAAATAGCGGGCTACGCGAACTCAGCATCTAGTCAACACGCACAAGAGAAGTGACTACCTTGACGAAGTCATGCAGTTGAGATAACACCCATACCGTCTTTTGTAAGGTCGGAAACCACGTTTCTTTCTTGTCTAATGAGGGCAGCTGGAAAAGCCGGCTCACACTATCCTTCTCCTTGACTTCGTATTGAGGAACAGGCTTCCGTGCGGCTGACGGCGCTTATCAGACAGTGCCTAGAGTAGGTAGAATCATGCACTTACCGACAAGCTTATCAGGATACGCCAGGTCTTCTGGTCTCGGTGTATAATATCGAATATCGGCCTGAATAACCGACTGCGCTTTAAAGAACAACCGGGTTTGTGCATCCTGGAGGACCATCTGCAGAAGGTGACTGATATGAAGTTGTCCTAGACCTTTAGGCTTCGGCTGATCAAAATCAACAATTAGGTCGTCTTCGCCAAGTGGCTCCTCTGCGAACTCTGCCACATCGAGAACCATTAGAGCTTGAAGCACCGTGCATACTTCACAGAGAGTTGTGAGGCGAGTTTCATGTAATATCCGGGGGCGCAGGTCATCGTAAAGGTAGTCGCATAAGTTCTCAAGATAAGTGCTTGATGTCATTGATGAGTGCAAGCAGAGACAACAAAAATGATACTCACTAAAGCTGGTCCTCGCCAGAGTTGAAAAATTCTCGGTAGAGATCGAACTCGTCTGTGCAGAGGTGTTTCAGATAACTGCAACCGGCATTCGTCTGCTCTTGAATGAGTAAATCGCCAGGCCCAACCGCGTGCAACTCACTAATTCAACTAGCTCGGTGTGTGCTGGATCGAGCCCACGTATTTCTTCGATCAAGCGTCCCACCAGTAGACCTTTACGTGCTGAGAAATAAGCAGAATGACATTCTGAAAGCAGTGCCGACAAGTCCTCTGGATGAGCCTCGGCGCGACGCTCTAACTCGCTGAGCAAAGGAGCAAGCTGAGAAGTGACGCTGCGGAACCTGGTGTAAAGTAGATGCATCTGTGCTGTTGACGATACATCCTGATAATCGCGGTGTCAAGAGATTGAGTATACTAGTAAGCAATGAATGAGTTTACCTTCTCTGACAGTCTTCTGGAAACGTCGGCAGTCAATGCTCTTAACGACCCAACGAAAAACATCCTGATGAGCGTCATGGCTCTCGTCATGCACTGCTGAAAGCGGAGTAGGTATATCTCCGCTTCTCTGTAGTATCGCTGAAAGTATTCAGTTAGTATAGCATCTTGGCAACTAGCATAACGACTCACATGAGCCTTGAGATAATCTATGCAAATATCCACACGCTCTACCATGTACAAGAAGTCGGTTTGAAGGACAAGAGACTCCCCAGGGTGATTGAGCATGCGCGTCGCGTGTTCTAGTTCTTGGAAATACTCAAGCCTAGCTCCGATTTCTTCGGTGAGTTCAAGAAGCCTGTCCTAATGCGAAAGAATCAGCAATTGGGATATTCCAGCGCATAGTTGCTTACTCTTTCCTCCAGCAACCGCTCGCATGCATCCTTCAGATTCTTTCCGCCCTCTTCCACACTTCGCCAGCCTTCAAGCAGCCCACCAACCTCCCGGTCGACCTCGTCTATACGCTCAATAAGCGTATCTGCTGTGTTCAGGTGTTCGGATACCACCGCGACATGAGCGCGGAAGTGCGCTTCCTGGCTATGTGCTACGGACCTATCTATCTGTGCAAACCAGTCATAGAATTGTTGGGGCGTTTGTACGGGCTGCTTCGGGTGCAGCGCATGACTGGCGAACTGGCGAGTATACGCTGGCACTGGTGTTGAGGGACGCGATATCGATCCGACCTTCCCTCGTAGATTGGGTGTAGAAGGACGCGAGGACTCGTCTTCATCGACGCTAAACTTATGTGTATTCAGCAATAAGCAGCACAATAAATTATTCTGACTATACTTTAAGCGGGAGAGGTGTTTTCTCGCTGGCAGCTTTGACCGCCGCGACGCTCTTGAGCGCCAGGTCACTGAGAGGTGCTTTGGCTTCCCATTCTTCGATAGTGGGCTGTGGCTTGGGCCGTGGTGTCGATGCAGCAGGAGTGCCTGCGCGGCGGTGGGGTGCAGGGGCCTTTGACATAACGCCGGTTCTCACCAGAACATGACGTCGAGCTTAGCTGCTGTAAAGTTTAAGTATAAGCACAGAATGACTACTTCCTATTCGGGGTTTCCATGATGATGAAGTCCTCTCTGTTTCCTACCACAATGAGCACCGCAAACTTTTCTGTCAACTAGGCTATTCCAGATCCCGAAAGTTTGCAGATAGTAAGTAATGTTATTGCCTCCAGCAAGGTGATATTCTTGTGAAATGGCTAGCTTTAGCTTGGGTCCTTACTGCCACCTAGCCTCTAGGTCTGGTCTTAGTTGTACCAGCGAAATCATATCTCAAACTATACCACTGAGTCCTTGGGCTCATTGTCATGGTAGACGAGATCGACGCCATATTTTTTAACGCTGGCCACCATGTCTGGAGCTATGCAAGCCAGCGTATCGTCATGTCAAAGGGTCGCGATTCATCAATTCAGATCGCGGAGAGTCCTGCAGGACTAAAGCTTGAACTCGTTGAGGATGAGACTTGTTAAACGTGCGCTTATGAGGGAGATTTTACTGCTTCAGCGTGTCACATTTTATTATCTTCATCGCAAACTTTCCAGCCAGGAGCAGTACCAGCCATCCAGTCCTGTGTGGAATACAAGTACTCCGAAGGACAACACCATAATCTGACCTGCGTGAGTCTCGTCACTGCGAATCTAATGTTCAGGTATGTTTCAACTGATTCTTCCTTCTATCACCCTTTTCATCAACGTACTCATTTACTCTGATATTCGTTCTTTCGCCTGCGTCTTGCGATCACAACTTTGTATCTACATCATCTCAATCACAATCTGCTGTGCTCTATCTTTGCGTTTGCATTTGCGTTCACCTCTGCGTCTGCATCTGCACCATGCGTTTATTGTTATATGTTTGCCCTTGCGCCTATCTTCGCTGTTGCTGTAGCTGAACCACAGCTCCAATGCTCGAAACAGTCAAGGGGATTCCTCCTCCAACCAGCGTTCAAGACGCTCACATCGCTCTAAATCTCCGTGTACTCGGAGACGCTCGGCATCTCCAAAGCCTTCCAAGAAGAGCTCACACTCGCACAATGCTCGTCAAGCAGTTCCGCGCTCGGGTTTTCAAGACACGCACATGGCACGCGCTCCTCAGCTGTGTGCGCCGTCCGTGTTGGGAGGAACAATCACAGTTTCATCGAATGTATTGCCGAACGCTTGTGGGATGGTGCTTTCCCCACAGTCGCTACACGGAACAACAAGCAGCTCCTCCTGCGCAGCTCAGACAAACCTCTGTGCGTCGACTGACAACGTGCCCGTTGCACCAGTCATTCTCACGACGAGCGTCACATCTGCTCTGGTTGTCTCGCCACCACCCATGGCGCTCAGAACTGCCCTCGCGCACAGACAGTTACATCCGATCTCGCCGTATGATCCTGCAGTTTGGGAATCTCAGCTTTGTACATACAATCTACTCATTAAATACGCAGATCTACCACAGAGTTTACGGCTCGGCTTTCATCTCCACATTCCCGACATTGTCAATACACAAACTCCTCCTAATAGTCCTTCCCTTCTCGTCTTTCGTGAAGCTTTTGAGCACATACTTGAAGAGGAAATTTGTTTCTCAGTAGCGACGAAGGCTGCTCAAATGATTCACACACTTTGCCGGCCACTCGAGCTCGTTCAACAGGTAGACAAAATACTATTTCTATCACAACGAGCACTGTAGGTTTTCTCTTGGCAACTTTGTATGCTGAATTGCTGAAGTGCCCCCTACCAGGCTGTCCCAGATCCCGAAATTTCATTCCCTTACCCCAAAATACAAGCTAAGCTTCCGTCTCACCTGGATAGATCGACGAAATTATATCCTGATACAGTGCATATTATGCTGACTCAGTCCGCTGGTTTTATCGTGGACAAGATTGACTTCGTTTAAGGCTCGTTCGGCACTGGGCAAGCCAGGAAGTATGGCGTATCGTTGCGCCAACAAAAGGTCGTGATGCATTGCTTGGACAGATCGCGGAGAATCGGCTTGCGGTTTTACCCATTTTCAAGCTGGGTTATGATAGCAAAACTACGCCCTGGCAGCTCTCAGATAATACGTTATGCAAACCTCCGTTTTGTGCAGTTTGTTCAGACAGGTTCAGATTCCACTAGTACCTGTCCAGCATGCCACGCCAACAATTCGTCATCCTTATGTTCGCTGTGATGGGAGGAATACCTAAATGAGATTTTGATGGCTACAATAATTATTATCAACAAGCTTCGGGATATGTACTAAGATCAGTCCCAAGGGGATGGTTCATCAGGTATAAAGGATACTGACGTTGGGCTAGCGAAGCCCAAACCCAGGGGAGGGGAACTGTCCGGAAGGTTGGAGCTCGCTTTCTCCATGGATTGTTTTTTCCGGTGTGACGCTGCAAATGGAGGTTTCGGTGCTGGCTCAAGGGTGAAATCAGTAATATGGTCCGGATTGTCTGGCGTGAACGAGGTGGCACTTGGCGGAAGTACCAAGGGTACGGTAACATCGTCAACAACCGGAGATGAGGGTGAAGGAGATGTCGGCGGAGACTTTATTGCGTCTCGCGAAGAACTTCGAGAATGTGGAGATAGCTGTTGTGGGGTTTTATCCGGCACCCCTCCTGCAGAGAGTTGCGCACCCCGAAGTCGATCGTTTTCGCCTTCAATCAGCCGCAGTGCTTCCTTGAGTGCATCCTTTTCTAACCGCACTTCTTGTAGTTCTTCCTCTGTCTCAGCGCGTTTAACGCGTTCAGTCGCGACCATCTTGTTTGCCTAGAGAGATATAAGTTTGTTGGATAACTTGTGGTGAGTAGAAACTATACCTCCTCAAAGAGTGCTTGTGATAGAGACTCTAGCTCAGCTTCGATAGCGGCCTTCTCTGCAGTCGCTAATGTATGTGCAAGGCGTTCTCGTTCAAGCTGCTCTTGAAGCTCCAGAAGTTCTTTCTCTCTCGTACTTGCGACAAGAGTTGGCAAGGACGGTGACGTTAAATGAGAAGAGTGATGTTGAATAGAATGGACAGCGGGAGGCTTTGATCCTGTATCAAGCTGTAGATGACAAGTGAATCGTATGAGGACAGATAACCATACCACTATTGAATCTGAATCTGAAGAAACGACCCTCCTGGTTATGCTGGGAAGTTGTAGATGAAGTCGCCGGAGAAGGGGTAGTTGGAGGTAGCTCTGTACCATTGACAATAATTGATGGAGTATTTGTGGGGTGGGATGGTGCACCCGACTCATTCAAAGGGCCATAATCAAGACTCCTTCGGTGTTCTTCTTCTGATACACGTTGCATGTTCTGCGCTTCTCGTGCACTCCAGCGCCGCCACCCAACATCTTTCGCGCTGCAGGGGGTTTCACGTTTGAGAGCTTCCTCGAGCATCTCATTATTGGACATCATCAGTTGTAAATTAGATTTTGCGACGCTCAGTGATGTCTCGAGTTCCGCCTGAGCCTTGTACGCGATCTTGAGCAATGACGACTAGCGAATCATGATCGATTCATTACTGCTACAGTAAAGCAGACCTGTCCACGCACTAGCTCTTCCACTCTCTTGATTACACGATCAAGGGCATATCTGAGATCTTCTTCCTGGCCATGAGAGTGAACACGCCAGGCATCACGGAGCTCATCGTCTATGCCTGCAAATATAGCAGATGTGGGCGAGGGATGAGGCTCTTGGACTGATGAATGACGCGATTGAATGGTTGGCGATCCAAACGTCATATTTGATAACATGAAGGTGACACAAAAATATTGCAGAGTTCAAGACAACAAACTTGTTAGACTGCATCAACGTTCTTATTAGGTAAGCTGACCGACACTCGCTAGTTTCTTTTTCACCACGGCCACGGCCCACGGGTCTGGGAGACTTGCCAGCAGCTGATTTTGCCGCAGTATTAGCCACTGCCTTGTCGAATGCACAGCAAGAAATGCGGTGTCGGCGCAGGACAGGGCTGAGCTCCTTGGCCGCCCAGCTGGGTCGCGTCACTTTGTCATGAAGCACTCTACTAAGGAGGGGGTGCCAGCGAATCCTTGTATCTCATCCCAGGGAGTCTAAGATGGAAAATTTTAACAGCGCTGTTAGTATTCGGTAATACACTCTCACAAGGAACTGATGGCAAACACATTACAGGCTGTCCTTTCTGCGTTCAGGCTGAAACTTGATACATTAATATCCGACAGAGTCTAAATGAAGCCCCAGTAACAGTAATAACTTCCTACAAGTTCGCCTAGCTTGGCCTCTCTTCAGTTACCGGCAAACATTCCTCGCAACCGTGGCCTCCAGAATTAGATTTCACGCATCGCCAATTTGCTCGATACCGCTCAACATACTACTAAGCCATATTGACTCGCTGTGCCGGCGATAATCAATTGCCTGTATACATAGCAATCGCGCGCTACTACTTGTCAATTTTTATTCTATGCCGTTTCTTGGTCATTGCTGTTGTTTTTGAACACACGCCGAGGAGCTCACATTCACACAGGCTTTCATGTAGAGCTCTGGGATCAAGGCTCAGATCCCAGAAACCTCCTGGTCCTTCGTTCAGGTTCTGGCAATTAGTCCTTCTCACACCCACGAAAATCTATACATCAGGGGCAAATCGTACCTGTGTATGGGAATAGGTTTAGAATCACGTCCCCCCCGATTTGATATTCATCCGGGATAATCGTGTTTGCTCCACGCTTTCGTGACAACCGGTCGGTCTCGCACTGCTATCTCATTTCCTAACACGCGATATCATGCGATCACTGTATGAAACTAGCAATCTCATTCGCACAATACTCAGTCACGTATCGGCGGCCCTCTGCCAGCTTATAAGTTTAATAGCTTGCTGCTTCGCCTAGCCTGTGTCTCCGTCGCTTTCTTCTTGTCACACTTCCCTTGTGCATCTCATTCTAACCGTCTGTCCTTCTTACAATGTCTCGTGGCGCACCTAAGCCCCCACCACCACACAAACTTACTTTTGCCACCAACAGCGTGCGCAACACTACGTTCGCCGAAGACAACAACAAGTTTTACTATGAGATTGTCACTCGGTTTTGGCACCCTCACCTCACCAAAATCAATAAATACGACTACGAGGCTCGTGTGGTCAACTGCGTCGCAGAGATTGACGATCAACCTCAGAGGGATGTGAAAGTTCGCTTCAACACTCCTGATGCGGAGGGAGAGTGGGTGAGAGCTTGTGACTTTGTCAAGAATGACGGTACAGCAATGTAAGTTTCTGATTAGGCCAGTGGTCAACGATTGCTAATGATCGATGGCAGTGGAGGTACCTTCGCCCAGGGAGACGGCACTGAGTACCGCTGGAAAACACACAATCGCTATTTACAGGTTAGCTATTTTTCCAATTCGCGTTTTCTCTATCTAACTAGCCAAGCTGCAGCTCATTAAGTCAGATGACGACGAAGAGGTCCCGGTTGCTGAATATCATCCGCATAAACGACACTTTGGCGTCTGGCGCATGTCGCAACGGGCTTTCCTCGAAGTTAAGCCTGAAGCGTCTGCTGCTTTGGACAGGATTATCGGTGATTCATTTCCTCAGACATTAATGCATCAGACATCGCTGACCAGAGTACCTTTGCTAGTGAGCTATCTTCTGATGGAAAGACGCAGGCGTCAAACCAAGATCAGAGTCAAGTTGGAGACAAACTAATTCACACCGTTATCGCTTTCTCCTCCGTAGCATAATAGTCATCGCATCCCCCTGTGTCGTGCGATTCCTTCGTAGTAGAGTCAAGAAGACTCCCAACCTCCGAGATGCCAGATCCTAATGACGGGACTTCCACACAAGGAAACGTCGACGCTTCTGCATTCTTCTATTTGTTTAACCTCGGTTATTCCAAGGGTTTCTTCGTCACAACAATTTTTCACTTATGTGCTATTTATTGCTGCTTGTAAACCTTTCGTTAATCAATTTAGATTCATGGTCATACATTTCTTACTGGTTATAAAGGTGTAACGTGTGACAGTTGTACATATATACAACGTGTTTCGCATTCTCATTGGAGTGTAGCGGTGAGATGCAGCTAAAGCTTGCCAAAGAGGGAAATATGCGAATTCGAATCGTGGTCATGCACTGTGATGATGGCGTTATACCTGCTGATCATGGCATCAATTCATGCTGACGGAGCCTCCTTCGCTCTTCCGTCTGACTGGTTTCTAACTTCGACTTGCGATGGCAGCTAACTTCTCTAGTGTCCCAGTCCTTGACTTTGCTCTCGTGTCCGATAGTGCCACGAAACCAGAGTTCATCCTGCAGCTCCGACATGCGTTGATAAATGTCGGATTCTTGTATCTCAACAACCACACCGTCTCACAGAAAGTAACCAATGATCTAATCGACTATATCCCCCGACTCTTTGACCTTCCCCAGGAGGCCAAGAACCAGATTTTAATGGCAAATTCACCACATTTCCTTGGGTACTCCAAGCTAGGTGCGGAATTTACCAAAGGCAAGACAGATTATAGAGAGCAATTCGACTTCGCAACACCTCATGAGACGCAGTGGAAACCCGGCGCCCCTGAGCATCTGCGCCTGTGGGGACCTTGCCAGGTGAGGATTCTGTATTCAATCATTTCAAGCTGCGCGAACTGAATTCATTTAGTGGCCAGATGAAGACCTTATCCCAGGGTTTAAAAACACCATGGAGATATATCTCCAGCAGGTTCAGGCCCTGAGCTACCAATTCATCAGCTTACTCGCAGAGGCTTTTGGCCTTCCTTCCGATGCACTGAACAAGTTTTACGATATTGATGAATTGATGCAACACCGCGGAAAGGTAAGTATCAAACGAGGGTCACTGTATTCCACGGAGATCGGGATTCACCTTTTTCAGGTCGTCAAATATCCCGCTAATGATGGTTCTCTAACCAATCAAGGCGTTGGTCCCCACTATGACGCTGGCTTCCTGACCTTCCTTCTTACCGCGTCGCCCCATCGCGGTCTGCAGGTACAAAACCTTTCTGGACAATGGATCGACGTTCCTCCTATCCCAGGAACGTTCGTTGTGAATATCGGAAAGGGTGGGCTGAAAGCTGCCATCACCTATTTAATTTCAACTCTGACTTCTTCTTTGTTCCGGCGGTATAGCACTCGAGTTTGTTACCCGAGGATTGGCGAGAGCTACTTCGCATCGCGTCTTATCTCCCCCTGTGGGCTCGACTTCCCGCTATTCTGTGCCATTTTTCCAGAATATCAGCCTGAACGCTCGCCTCGCTGATGAAGTCTTAGACTGTGAGTGCCTTCGATGAAATACTTACTTTACATACCTTGATGTCCATTTTACAGTCCCATCTGAGATCCTTCAGCTTAAACAGCTTCGAGGAGATCCTGTTCAGACTGACTGTATGTTTTTCGTCATTTGCTCTTGTATTTTGAAAACATTATTGATGCTCTATAGCTGTCAATTTCGCAGAGTTTGACCGCGAGCCATCTGGAAAAGTGAACCTCATCGGGCGGGTGAAGTAAGTTCTCCAATTGGTTGTCTGTGGCGGTAGTGTTTGAATGGGTTTCTTCTCTGTCAGGAGCCACCCCGACGTTGCGCAACGTCACTACCCGGATCTTTTCAAACAATACTTCCCAAACGGCCTCCCAAAGCAAGTTAGCGCATATTAAGCTTAAGAGCAGATCTGTACACTATAATCAATTTGCAACAGGTGGCCCGGGTCGGATCTTAGGGACTTACTTAGGCCACTAGCATCCCTGAATTTATGGGGAAAGAAGATTGATATTCAACCTCCTATGAGGCACTTACGATACGCTTGCGAATGCTATCCCCTTCCAACACCACATTCCCCATTGGTCTTGCAACCCCTCGATTTCCTCCCGAGGCACATTGAGAATTTTCTGGCAAGTGAGAGATAACAGTCCAACGTGTGAATATACATTGACCAGACTACCAAACAAGATAATAGCACTGCAGGGAAATTAGATGCGAGTGGAGGAATGGAACCCGTGCGAAGGGGGTGAGCAAGATATACAATGGGCCGGAAAGAAACAACGATATCAATTGTGAACATGCAATGAAATTTGGAATAGTTGATTGTATGAGTGTCAAGACGAAAGAAACAAGGCTTTGCAAGTCATTCTAAAACCCCTAAGCCTGCCTCCTCCGCCCAACGGGATTGAGATGCAATAACATTGCGTAGAGATGAATGAAATAGAAATGGAGCATATAATACACTAACGTGAAACCTCCAGCGTGACGCAACGTCAGAATATTGGCCATTTGAGGGGGTCTGGTAATGATGGTTTGTGTCGGTTGTGTGACGTCCCGTGCAAGTGGATCCTCATGCAGGAATGCCACGGTCGGTTCTAAGATGGAAACACCAGGATCAGGTGCGTTCACAGCAACGGGACCATCTGCAGAGAGTCAACTGGAATCGGCAACCTGGATCCAAACCGCTTCAGGTGGAGTGGAGGGAGGTGGAATGTTTTCCTCGTCGCTGTCGTCATCGGTTGAGGGCTCACCCTTGTTATCGTCGATGGAAAGATCTGGAATGGGCACAACGTTGTCCTTCTTGTCAGCTTCGACCTTATCTTTCGCCTCCTGTTCCTGGAGCTGCTGTCTGAGCTTGGCAAGCTCAAGTTCTTTCTTCTCAAGCTCAGCCTTCTCCTTCTCCTTTTCCAGGAGTTCCTTGCGCCGTTTCTCACGCTAGGGGGAGTACGTTAGTTCAGTCAGATAAACAGGAGAACAGAGGGCGCTCAGCGACGTCGACAACATCCCGAATACTCACATCGAGCTTATCCTTGAGTTCACGAGCTTCCTTTTCCTTTCTCAAGCGTTCCCTGAGCTCTCTCTCACTGATCACCCAGGCAGCAGCTCCATTGGCAGCGGCTTCAGGTTGCGACTTGTTCTTGAGCAGATCTACAGTCGTGCAAAAATCTGTCAGCACATGATTTCACCTCACTCACCACCCCGCCCACAGTAGACCAAGTGAAGCACAATGGAAAGGAACATCAAAGCACAAGGGGCGCCATAAAATTAGAAGAAACTCACAGCCTTGCAGTGCCGCAACGCTAAACTCGTCATCTGGAATTGAATCCGCAAAAATCTTCGCGAGCTGAGCGAGTCTAGCACCATCCAAAGGCTTGGCGGAGTGCTGGCATGCACTGAGATGTTCCTCGACCGGAGGCGGCAAGTACGCTTGGTTTTTAGAACCAAAGCCGTCTCGCGGAGGCTTTGAGGGCGAGGTATCCTTGGAAGACGCCAGAGATGACGTTGACGACGAAAACGAAGGAGAAAGCGACCACAATGTCGAAGACTGCGAAGACGGCGATGGCGAGGATGACTGGGGTGTGGGCGTCGTGGGTAGGTCAATTCCCTCTATGTCCCCCTCTATGACTTCATTGTCTTGATCCGTGGACGGGAAGAAGTTGCGGAACAAAGCCTCCGCTTGCCACTTTGAAGAGTTCTTGAACTCAATCCAAACATCCATACGGCCCGGACGTGAGAGCGCAGGGTCTAGACGCTCCAAATGGTTGGTGGTTCTATAGGTGCATGTCAGAGTGTTCTAAACCGAAGAAGGATTTCAAACTTACGCGAAAAGGATGCGACCTTCGGCAGCAGCTACACCGTCCAAGGCGTTCAGCAGGCCGCTCAAACTCAATGTGTTTACATCAGAGATGTGGTCCTTGTGACGTCTGTGCCTCGAGCTGCTGCTCGTCACCGGCTGTTCCGGGGCGCCCTCTTCTGAGCTGTTGCTCGACGAGTCCGGAGTGCCATTGGAACCCTTATCACGCGTGACGCTGCGCGTAAACGCCGCATCGAGATCCTCGAGAAGCACGATGCAGCGAGCTGGGACACGACCCATGAGGGTGGTCAATGTACTGTCGCTGATCCACGAAGAAGACAGTGACACAACATAAATGTCAAGCATGAGTTCGCCCGCAATGGCATGGATAAGGGAACTCTTTCCAGAACCAGGTACACCATGCAGCAAATAGCCGCGGCGGAATGGAATGCCGCGATCCGCATACCACTATGGATTTATGAGTAATGGGACGTGGCTTTGGATAAAATACCGAAATTACCTTCTCGGACTTCAAAAAGTCACGCGTATCGTTAAGAAGCATCTCCTTTACCCCGGGGTTGAGAACAATGGATGACATAGGCCGCTTATGACGAGAGTCAGTCCAACGCCAGCTGCCGTGCGAGTCCGCAAAGTAGATCTGGATCCTGTGGATTGCCTCGGCCTCGTACTCTTTCTTGGCTTGTAAGACAAGCTGCTTGAGAATGGTGTTATTCCGCGCAACAACGCTGTGATGCCAGCATACATCAGCCATGAGGCCAGAAATGAGTCCGAAGGGGAATTTGAATATCACCTTATTGACAAGACTTCGCATCCGCTGCTGTCTTGCTTTTTACTGCGACGGACCCTGAGCCAATGACCCTTGTAATAGATAGTGTGTGTAGTGTCGAATGTCGGCTGGAATACGACACGTGTCTTGACCTTGCCGGGGGGTGAGTCTTCATCGCCCTCTTCCTCTTCATCGTCACCAAATGAATTGTCTGCTTGGCGAGATCCTGAGAAGCCAGGGGTTGTGGTGCGAGTAGTAGTCTCGAACTCCCTAGATCGCTGCCACTCAGGGCGGCGTGAGAGCCACAGCATGAGCCAATCATAAGGATAGTCCTCTTCCGAGAAATGCGCAGTGAGGAAGAATGCTGTGTCAAGTAATAGCGAGTCAGAAAAAGATGTTAAATGACAGGTGACTCCTTACAGTTGAGGAAATGAGACCTTTAAGGTGTGTTGTCATCAGCAAGGAAGTGGATGAGAATGATTCAGGACATACCAAGCTGAGCTAGAGGCTCTTCTGGCTGTCTCGACTGTTCCTCCCAGGACGACGAGCTTCATGCCGTCAATGACTGAGGAGCCTCCTGCGCCTCCGACGAGGGGTTGCACGAGCGATTTGAGAGCGTCCATGGTAATGGTAATGTCTCAATGTGAGTGGACAAGCCAACGCTGCGAGGAAGGACACTTTGAGTGTAAATAATGGGAATGTAGGCAACACGGTGGGTGTGTGAGGACAAGAGGAAGATGGTATCTAATAAACGCTGTAAGGTGATATATAAGCTGTGTCTGTCTGTAGGCTATAAACAGCAAACAAGTTAGTTTAAGGCTACTAGCATCTAGGAAACAGACAAACGAATAGTCAGGCAACAAAATAAATCGAGGACTGTCACTGCGGTCCCGTTCTGACTCTGCAACGAGGAGGAAGCAAGTCAAGCCGCGTCAGCAGAACGTGGGTATTCTTCTACTCCCTTAATTAAGCGCCCAACTTGGTCACGCCACCGCAAAACTTCACAGCATGGTTCACAGCATGTTGAGAACGTATGAGAAAAGTGAATGTCTACGTACAGTAGAGATACATGTGTACTTATTAGCAAAGTGAACCGAGAAATCACGACACCGCCAAGTATAACCCTTCTATAGCAACATTGGCCTGCCATATTCCCAGCTTCCGAGCAATTCTGAGAACCATTGGCGCGGGAAACACCAGCACATACGACACAGGGACCACTACCAGCAGCGGGATGGTTAGAAACAAAGTGATACTCGGTTTGATAACCAAGAAATAAAATAACGCCTGATAGGATGTCGAGTCCGTGAACTATAATAATGAGCGGCCGAATAACGGAGGTAAGAGGGCTTTTGGCTATAGGGGGAAAGGCGGATTGGACACACCATGGCTATCGTGTTCTTGTAGAATGAAGATTCGTGGTACGGTGACCCTGACTCTGCGTCAGATGATCGCGGTGGTCGCAACTGCTGGAAGATAGGTCGGGGCAGATAGGGAGGTGGGTAAGCAAGAGGCCCATGGAATGTTGTTTGGAGACCGAGCTACGAGTGATCCAGTTTTATATTCAATTTGAAATTTAAGATAGAATCGAGACGCACTTCTCCCCTCGCAAACGCCCTGGCACCGAGCAAATTAAGGAAACATAGGAGAGCACCCAAAGGCAAGGCGATTAATAAGGTCGTACCAGTCTATATTATAAGCCCGGTCAGAAGTGAATACAAATTTCAATTTCCAAACTGAAAGCCAGGAGACCAAAAAAAATAGGAGCTAGAACAGAATGCTCACCAAAGTAAATACAAAAAGGTAAACCCAAGCAAAGAGTGCATAGGGAAAGTTGAGCACTAGAAGATGAAATACAGCCGCATGGTATGCTCTGCGAGTCATGGGTCGGAAGTAACGAGACCAGCAGCGCCGCGAAAACAGCGGCCACCGGTGTGAGCTTCCAGATTGTGACTCTACTGGTGCACCGGGACGTTGGTGACGCCGCTGATAACCATCGTGTGCACACGAGTAGTCACGGTCATCCCCGATCGCCTCATATATGTCCACGTCAGACTCGACATCTGGATCAGAATGGAGGAGCGATAGCACTGTTTGGGCTAGAGAGGGTGCAAACGAATTGGACGAAATAATTGTGCTTGACTGTGAATGTGTCCTCTGACGTCCCGACGAACGTTGGGCGGAGCCTGACAGAAAATCACCAAGTAGTGGTGTCTGCTCTGTGACATCTTCATTACGAGGGAACGAATGAGTCGAGGCTAATAAATGAGGGGAAACATATCCTGAAGCACGATCTGAATCTGGGGGAGCCTGTGGTGATAATATTGGCGCCGGTAAGCGATGCCTCCGACTATGCCGAGACGCGCGTGAGCGGCGTTCTTGCGATGGATAAGGCGGTGGGGGATCATGAACTGCGGCTGCCTGGTTGAGAACTATGTCTCTAATTCCAGAACCGTTACAGGACTCCTCAGCAGACATCTTTTTAAAGTTCTGGTTGAGGAAGGGGTCGTGGTCCAGCACGTGATCTAATAGTAATCAGAGTTATGACAAATGCTTATGTTAGCATACACCCAAATATAAAATATTACGTAATTTCAGCGGTAAGTCTTGTCACCTGTGGGCGGAGTCCCGTCAGCGAGCAGCGGGACAGTTGACAGGGCTCGCCTCGACTTTTTCCCGCATGAACCTTTTGCTTTACTCGCGGGGTTGGTGCTACTGACTGGCATGCACAGATTAAGTATACCATTACAATTTGATCGAGCAGCAGCAAATTAATGCCATTGGACCAGTGCAGAATCTTCCAATTTCAATTTCAGCGCGTGAATGTGTATCGAAAACTAAAACTACATTTACAACCACCGAGCTACAGGTACGTTCCCACTGACATGGCTGTAGCTTGACATTTTCTGTTTGTTGACGGAAGACGATAAAGCTCTCTGAGTTGAGTGTCTCTGAGTACTCAGTACATAATAGACTGGAGCTGCGAAGCGAACTACATGACTCTAGCTTGTAGAAGGGATCCACATTAATATTAGTCAGAGATTTGGATGCCGAAACAATGCCGAGAAAAATAATTAAGCAAATATAATAAATTCGGGCACGGTGACCATGTTAGCGATTTTCTTCTTTTTGCTTGCTGACTTCCCACATCCGCTAATTATTGTTGGATCACCCGCTCCTTCGAAACTTTTGATCTCTACCTTTCGTATTCTTGTTTCTTTCTTCTTTTCTTTCTCTTCACGCACGACATCCTCTCCCTCTCCCTCCTCCAAACATGGGTTGTGTTCAATCAACTGGCGTCGACAGCGAGGCCAAGGCTCGTGCGTAATTCATCGATATTATAACCGAGCGAAACCTGACTTAAATTTGTAGGCAACGACGAGATTGAAAACCAACTCAGACGAGATCGAATGATGGCCAAGAATGAGATTAAAATGTTGCTGCTCGGAGCAGGAGAGTCAGGAAAGGTCAGCTACGCATCGACCACTTTGAACACATCGCTGACGAACTCCTAGTCTACCGTCCTCAAGCAGATGAAACTCATCCATCATGGCGGCTATAACGACTCTGAACGAGATTCCTACAAGGAAATAATTTACTCTAACACCATTCAGTCCATGCGGTGTGTATTATAACCGGTCAAAGCTCGACTGTAACCCTGAAAGGTCTTCTAGCGCCATCCTCGAGGCTATGCCTCAACTCGATATATCTCTATCGCCACAGAATGATGCACGTCGTGCCGTAATTCTTGCTCTTCCTGGCCAGATCGAGGGTGATGTGCTCCCAAGAGATGTCGCTGACGCCATTCGAGGACTTTGGCGAGACTCGGGTGTCAAGGAGGCCGTTCGTCGGTCACGAGAATTCCAGTTGAACGATTCTGCCGTCTACTACTTCAACGCAATCGACCGCATGTGTGGACCAGGGTACATGCCGACGGATCAAGATATCTTGCGGAGTAGAGTGAAGACGACTGGTATCACTGAAACCACATTCAAGGTCGGCGAACTTACGTACAAACTCTTTGATGTCGGAGGTCAGCGAAGTGAACGTAAGAAGTGGATTCACTGCTTCGAGAACGTCACAGCCTTGGTATTTCTGGTATCCTTGAGCGAGTACGATCAAATGTTGTATGAAGATGAGAGTGTTGTAAGTCCAAAGCTCCTCATTTGCGCATCTCCTTTCATCTTGATTTCACCCACAGAATCGCATGCAAGAGGCCCTGACTCTCTTTGACTCGATTTGCAATTCACGTTGGTTTGTCAAGACATCAATTGTACGTACTTCTACCTCGTGGCGTATTGCATACTCAATCCCTGTACAGATTTTGTTCTTGAACAAAATCGACCTGTTCGCCGAGAAACTCCCACATTCACCGCTTGGTGACTACTTCCCAGACTACAGCGGCGGTGACAACTATGACGCCGCTTGCGATTATTTGCTTCACCGCTTCGTTGCTCTCAATCAGAATGCGGCAACCAAGCAAATATACGCTCATTATACTTGCGCAACGGATACTCAACAAATCAGATGTAAGAACCTGCCCTCCCTCGCGCCCATGTTTCACAGACTGACTTTGCCACCCTTTATAGTCGTGTTGAGTGCTATTCAGGATATTCTGCTACAGATTCATCTTCGCGAGTGCGGTCTGCTGTGATGGCATCGTAGCGCCACTCTTCTCCTATTGGTCTTTTTTTATTCATGCATCATCTGCCTCTCGCGCATGCAGTTCGCTCTACCAGCTTTCATCGCATCAGACATTCACACCTCTACATCTTGGCTATCCATCTCTCTTATTTTGAGGTCCCCACGTCTATCATAGTTCTGTGCGCTACGTACCATGATGGGTTCGTAGGAGTGTGTGTTATATCGTTGTGTCATTTCTCTCTTCCTCTCTCATTTCCTTCTACCAAGATGTGGAGTGACCAAAACCTAGTATACCCTTCTTATACGATTCCTATGTAATTGGAGACCTTATCTTGACCGCTCGTTAATTCTTTGGAATTGAATTTATCAAAATTTCAGGCAATGCGCCGGATGTCTCGGCCAAGGATGATTTATATTAGCCTGAGGTGTGAATGATGCGAAGTTTGGGATACTGATATGATCGAGCACATGCTCACCCAAGCCACATAAAGAACCCCATCAGTCAGCCATCTACGCACCACGCGCTCGGGAGTCGGCGGTGGTGCTGGGTCCACGACCGTGTTGGGCTCTGTGGGATGATTGGGTTATCACAAGAGCGATGCCCTTCCATGTCAGGCTTACACCACCGGATCCAAGTATAGCTCAAATTTGATAACTAGGTGTCATGAGATCCTGTTGCTGTCTATATTGATGGCGCAGCACTCTTAGAGTAGAAGAAGGCGACTGATGTCGAATTCTGGTATCTGCGCACGCCGTAAGCACCATCCCCGAGGAGGCATAGGATTTACTTAGGCGCCCGTGTCAAGGGACAGGTCGAGCGCTTTGCACAGGTATGACAGAAGCTTATTTACCTTTCAAGCATAGTTGAACATACATTCTTGTTCAGGATCACGTATAATGGGGTCTGCTGATAGTTCCAAAATGTAGATGCCACTATATAGGGGGTATGAAACGCCACACAGCTGGCGAGCAGAATCATACCCACACATGGCAGGTGATGATTCTGTAAGTAGGATAGCGCTCCGACGACTTGCTGGCAAACGACTCGATCAGATTTCTGTCAAAAAGGTATTCGTGCAAATGCAAGATAGGGTTATGATGCAATAGTACAAGTGCGTTTGAACGACGATTATAGCAAAGCGATGGGTCGGTGATAGAGATTTATCGATTTAGATGATGACTATAGATTAGAGAGATTAGAAACTGAAGTAGGCATATCTGTGACGCGTCCGACGATGTTGTAGCGTTTCCTGTTAAATGTATATAAGCGCCATGACACGTTTGTCTAAGCGAAGCTATTCGGGACGTACTGGAAAAATAAGAACCAGTCGTGGAGAACGTTCTTCTCGTTCTCTGGTAGGTCGCTGTAGTCTGGTACAGCGTCCTCTAGCTTCAAACTGGACATCCCGAGTCCCTTTGAGCCGTCCTTCCCGGCAAAGATGTTGTATGATTTTCCGGGACCGTACACGTCGCTTTTACGTGTGACGTCAAAGACAGTGCCTACGAGAAGTGAGCAGGAGGATCATCACCTCATACACGAGGACATACCCTTAATAGACACATAGATCGGCTTCGAATTGTCGGAGCCGTCGAACTCCTTGAGTTGATCGAGGGTGAAAGGGTCATCCTTCGGGGGGTCGAGGTCGTCTCTGGGTGGTTGCATGATGGTCTTGAGAGACTTCTTCTCTTCTGGTTGCGAGTCTACTGGTGGAGGCTGATTCGATGGCGATAAGGAGTGCCGACGTATGAGAAATAGAAGGGGCAAGGTCAGCACGAGTCCATAAATCACCACCAAAAACATGACCAGCTAACCACCCGTTCGGCATTTGCCGCCTCTTAGATGGTGGACTTGCGGAGTTTCAAATTTCACGTGTTGTCTGCTCTCAAAGCGTTGTCGGCCCAAAGCACCATAGACCACACTAATTAGTGGTGTTCCACTGGGATCCCTTTATTGCTGCAGCTTGGATAGTGCTTGTCAATGTGCTGTGACCATGGCAGTCAAAGTAGCCACAACTCTCGACTATAAAGCTAAGTCGCAATCATGGTGGCACAATCCATCATCTCACAATATTCAGTACGACTGCTGTGTTTTTCTTGTACCCATCATCATCTCTCCCCTGTCTCTAACGTCCGTGCACCATGACTCCCCCGTTTTCAGTCCCAGTCTATGAACCCCTTCCCTACGCACTTTCAGGTCTCAGCTTTACGCAGCTGCCGCGGTACACACAGCGTTACCTGCTAAACATTGCAAAACTGGTACCCCCTCACGCGCCCGATGTGAACTCTGTTTCAGTCGAGCGCTCAATCATATCAATGGCTCTCTTCCCGAGTCTCTTAGGGAATGACATGAACCTTGTTGATCTACGGCATGAGGCTATCGCCATGGCTCGTGATCTTGGCAGAGGCATCCCGCCTCAGGCTATTGCACAGTGGCACGTAGAAATGGAGAAATGGCGCCTCCAAAAAGTTTTCGGTATCCTGCTGCCAGAACGAGAGCTCATCTTCAACCTCTTCGTGGTCAAGTTTGACGCGCTTCTCTGGCTAGATCAAGAAGGACGCGAGAATTACACCCCTGAGGATTGGCAGAGGTACAGGGACGCGCTGCTGATACCTATTCTTGACAATACAAGCAAACAGCTTGTCGCGCTGGACGAATCCTTCAGGAAGCTGCCCGTGAATCTTAGTGGATATAACTACCGGGTGCCTTCTTTACCATACTTGCCATTCGGTTTATCCCGCCGCGGCAGGGACGCAAGTCGCGCACGCTCCTGGAGATCCTCCACCCGTGGAGCTGATTCCGGAGAAGATTGGCCCAGGGGTCGGATGTTAATCCGGCATTCATAAAGGACATAGTATCTTACTGCCCATAAATCGAACAATTCATTATACAACGAAGCGCACTCATTAACACTGTAACATATATGTACACCTATGTACCTTGATCACACCAAGATGTCTGTACAGCATTGCAATCGTTATCTCTCCATTGGTGTGGAGTATTATGCCGTGTGCGTAAGCCTCAAGTGGAAAATCCAACTGCCCCCATGGGCTTCTTGATCCCTGATCGACCTCATAGTGGTAAATCCAATCACTACCTCGGAATCAAGAAGCCCCAAAAACATTTCGGCACCATTCAACTCGCAAAAGGTAAAAAGTTTGCCTCATCATCAAGGCATCATCCGCGGGTAAAAAAGTCGTCAAATAATGTTACTGAAGAACAGACTCACAACAAGCTAAATCGACAATCGTCAGGGTATCGGAAGTGGTACAATACAAACAGGTTTCGAAACCATCAGGTGATGTAAATTATCGTGAAGCTTGACCAAATTATGGAGAAAGAAAGAGTAAGGGAGATCGAATACAATAATAACCAAGGTTGCAGAGACAGAAATAATATTGACATAGCATCTGGCGTAAACTAACAGGAGGACAATATTTGCGAAGGATCGTAGGCGAAGAGGCATCGGGTATGGGTTGTTGAATCTGAGATTGTTCATGGGCCGCCCCTGAGAAGTGGAGGGAGCGAACAGTTGGGTGGCAGCGGCGCAGCGATGTTGACGGTGTGGCAAGCCTCCGTCACCCGCTTCCGCAAGTCGTCGCATTTGCTCAATAACACTAGGAATCCTTATCAGAACAGTGATAATGACGAGAAACTTATATCACTGACTTGGGCAAGGCCACAACGTATTTAGCACGTCGACTGGCACTATAACGTCTTTGGCAACTTCCAAAGCATCAAGAAGTGACTTGTCCTCCTCCCATAAAGAAAGACATCTGCGGGTATGGTTTCCGTATTGAGTACGTGGAGTCTTTAAATGTGCGCTGGACTTACATTGCTACTTGGCTTGCGAACCAAGTCACCTGGAAAGGCTGCCTGGTGAAAAGATGGCCATCTTGATCGCCAAGATGGTGAATAGACATTTTAACTCTGCGGATGAAAAGACTCTGGTAGTATACTGCCGTTGCCAACATCACAATCAATCAACCAACCAATCAACACATCCCAAAAATAGAGCCACTTACGCCACTGCTCAGCCTGCTTGCGGTTGAACTGAGGGGAAGTTCCAGCTTCTGCGTGGCCGCTAGATACGCCACCATCAGCATATTTGACGACATACCAAAAACAGATACTTACGCTTGGAGAATCTGTGTAATTATGATCTGTGTGCTGCAGAAAGTTATTACCATCAATGGAAAAAACACTGAGATGAAATAGACGTACTTGTACACGTACTCCCGACACATGTATAACAATGCCATATCGAGGTTGCAAGTGTGGGTATCCAAGACATCCTGGATTTCAAGGGTTTCCGACCAAGCTTCGACCGCAAGGTCAGTCGTTTCTGCGCTGCTAAAAACATTTTTCCGGAGGCGAGTGGTACAGAAATTCCAGAGGAGCATGCTGCGGCAATAAAGTGCCCATATTGATTCTTTCGGAGACTGCGCCTTGTGCTCGTTGGACCCTCGTTGTGATATCTCACCAGGGAACAGTAACTGGAACTGTACAACTGTTAGTCTGAGTTAAATGCACGGACAAGGAACAAACATTGGAAGGATCAGTTAGGAAAAGGTCGCTCGGCTCTTTCTGGAACGCGATGCAATGTGACGTGTACCTGGCCACGAGGTTAAGGGCGCTCCAACATAGCCTCCTGCAAGATTCCTTGTGTATCTCCTCAGGGGTCCACGAGGGATCCCAAGGTGGCGTGAAAGACCATGAGGACGAAAATTGATCCGTAGCGATGGATGAACTTGAAAGGGGGATACAGTCACACTTGCGAGGGATTGCATGAGGGGTACGAACCCCGTCCTTAGACATCTGGTCAAAGGCGCGGCGTCTGTGAGCGACGGGCACAGCGTTAGGAGTGAACGTCGACACGTCTGGCTCATTGCCGTCCAGAAAAGTCAAACTTAATTGGCGGACAATTCCATCGAGATAGGCTAGAGAGCGTCTTGCGCGTTCGGGGGTGTAGAGTGGGTGAGCCGAGGACTCGTACACAGCGATAATCTGGATATAACGTAAGCAACAATTGAGAGAAGATGCTGGAAGCACACTTACAAGAGCAGCCTTCGCAAGGCTCGTGTCTATCCATTGGGAATTCAATGACGCTTCGAGCCAAGCCTGCGCCTTATCACGAAGCCAGACGGCGCGCTCGCGACCTGCAGACCCCAGTTCCATCTCACTCGATTTCGTTAGGGTTGCTAAAGCTAACCCTGCAAAAACAAGTGAAGGTTGCATAAACGATCGTTCTTCAGGGTTGTACAGGCTGTGGACGAAGTCTGGAACATTCACGAATGATAACCAATACCCGCCAGTGGTGAACCTTGACAAAGATTAAATCAAACCAATTGAGTCATCAGTCGATGACCTACAATGCTGAGAGATCTGATGCTATGTCCTTTAAACTAATAAATAAGGTATCATTTAATTAGTCTATTCGTGCAATCAATAATGCAAATGACGTACGACTGATCCCGAGTAGTAGAGTAGCTCATAACCAAATTATCCCACCACTCCTTGCGGCTGTACTGTACGGCGGGCGTTGATGGGATGCGGTACTTCTCCGCTTGATGCTGGACAAGAAGTGATCAAATCAAAAATTATTTGGCAGATGAAAAAACACCGTGAGATAAACGTACTGGATAACTGACGTCTGCGGCTGCACGCGTTTGCATAGACGAAGAAAAGTCAGGGCTAGCAGGTGAAAGTGAGGGCTGGAGTCGAATCCTATCACCATCAGGCCGCAAAGTGGGAACATTTGGAAGTCCACGAGATTCCCGCGGAAGCTCAAGGTCGTCATTCCTGACCGAAGTGCGTTTTCGCTTGGACGAAAGGGAAGGAGGGGATGAGCCATCGGTCGGACGTTTCTTACATGAGCGCTGGCGGGTGCCTGGCCTTTTATCAGGCCCTCGCCGTTTAGGTGCTGCATCGTATTGGCATTCATTCGAGCGGCGCACACAATTATGACAAATTGGTCTTGTGGAGTCGCACCGAATTTTCCTCGCACGGCTTAGCAACCACGTGAATGAGCAACCTGAAAGAAGAATAAGAATGAACGCACCATTGCCGACAAGCTATCACTTGATTCGAAATTTCCCTGCGGGGCGGATCCTGAGATGTAGATGCTGCTGGCTGTGGTTGAGGGGTTGACTCTGACGTTGGGACAGATGATCGAGTGCTCTCTGGAGTTTGTATGACAGGGGGTTGTGCCGAGCCACCACCTGAGGAGTAAGATTGTGGGCGCAAGTCCTCGGCAGAATATCTTCTGTTCGGGGGGCCTTGGTAAGACAGATTGACGGCACCACCCTGAGCCGGAGGGGGCGGAAGGCGGGTGTTAGGGTAGGCATGGGGAGGTATGTCAAGACCAAGGTGATTTCTTGAAAGAGGAAAGTCAGACTGATATGAGTTGTGGTGGTGAGGATTCTGATTTGAATGAAGATTCAAAGGGGTTTCGAGAAGGTGAGGGTGCGGGTGGATGTTGATATTGGTGTAATCGAACTGAGAGGCTAGGATGCCTGCTGCATGTTGTATATCTAGTTGATCTTGATGATAGCGGACTTTATTGTGGACAACATGTGAAATGACGATTAACGTTGTTTTGAAAAGACTACGAGTTTTGATAGGACTTACTGTCTCCGTGCGGCTGAGGAAATTGAGCCCCGAAGATGGGTGAATGTAAGCCGGAGCCATCCTCACTTGACTGAGGACCATCCTCCATCATTATGCCTTGCGGAAATGGAGTAAAGATATCACTGTCTGTGCTGATGACCATAAGTACTGAAAGAAGGGGGATGAGAGTTTAGAAGGAAAATGGAAACTGGTAATACGGCACTGGTTTACGATGCTTTGCCACGCGAGACTTACTTGCAAAACTTGAAGGAGAAAGTACTTGCTAAGGGGAACTCATGCCCACGGCAAGCTCAATGATTATCAAATTTGTGTACAATTATCATTGAATTATCATACATTTATATTTTATATTTTATTCTTTATGAAAAGGGGGAAAATCTTCAAGGGTGCATCTTGCTTTTTTCCATCATATTCATACCCACGACGCAACTTCGGGGCCGCCTGATTTCTTGAGCACCGTGTACGCGTGCCTGGTCGTTAGGTGTTCCGAACAAAACTCTATTTATTTTCCTCCACATTTGTTCTTAACTCGGCTCATTGCACAAATTACCAAATTTGATCGCCCCTTCTCATCAGAATTTGACTATCTTGCTCAACCTTGCTCAATTTTCAATATCAACTCATCTAGTACACGCCGCGTAAAGCTCAATCCGGGTTATCTCCTTCAATTGACGCATTTGATGTTTTTTTTAATTCATCCATCTCTCTTACGGCGCCCGACCCTCTGTAGTGAAGACACGTCCTGGGCCAAGCTCAGACTTCAGGGTCACTTGACTCACTTCATTCTACTGTCAATCGGACTTCCGACCGCACCTTCCCGCGACGATTAACGACGGATGGCCACTGCCACGTCTGAAAACTTAAAAATTAGCCGGATAGCCGTGCTCAATTCGGAAGGTACCATACGCAAACCGCATGCACAGGCGGCACAGCACGGCACACACAAAAGATACTTAAGCGCTGTTGAGTTCCTCATCGTAAATCTGCGATTGAGGGGATTAGATACCCCACACAGATGCAAAACTGCGGTCACATCGCACCAAACAACTCATTTAGGCTGATTTTGATCGCAGCTAGACACGTCAGCGCGGGGGATTCTCTGGGATTTTTGGTGTGGAGTCCCTTGCATGTTCAAAAATCCATGTAATCCCAAATGTTGTTACTTACGTCAAATCCTATCGTGGTGATGCTAGGTGCGATCACCGTCCTCTCGTTAACCTCATGCAGGCCCATGTCAGTGTGGCGACCTGGTCCAAGTGAGAGGCGGCATGGGTTCGCCGCGGTTTTCAATGCCACTTCCACGAAATCATAGTACTGCATCGTTACAGATGGAGATGTTTAGACCCGTCCGTGCTATTTACAGCTCGGGTGTCCCATCTCCATCTCCGGCGAAGCCAGAAGGTAATGGGGTACTTGAGGAAAAGGCCACGGAGTGCGAGCAAGGCTTTTCTTTGTAGCTTCGCGACCCTATGCTCTTCAGGGTTACCTCTAGCTTCACAGGCCGCCGGCATCATGATAAGCCATCTAGAATAGGATCTTATGCTCTTTGATGCAAAACATAAGTTAAATTCAAGGGCGACTGTGACGCGTGACGAAATTTGGCGCTGAGCTGTTGTGTAGTACAGACTTTTTTATTGACATGCTTCTTCGTACATGAGTCAACCTGGCAGTCAGTTGAACTGTTACAGATACACCTACTATACACCGAGCTGTTTGACAATTTGACCCCCGAGCGGAACTTTCTGAATCTGATCGTACAAATTCCAAAGCTATCGCAATTGGCACCGAAATTGCTGTATATGGTATCCACTGTATTCGGGATACACCAGTCCTCGTGTCTTGCCTCATCCATGTTCAATTTCTTGTTCTCGTGTTGTATCCGTCAACGTCGGCGCGACTCAGTGTGTATAATGAAACGGGTCGTGGAATCAGTATACCTAACAATTCAGTAGACGGTTCCCGATGAACGCACCTTTCTAATCCCCGCCACCACCGCAAGCGAGACTCCTACGCAAGTGTCCCACACTTTACTTTTCACTGTCTCTTTCTCAAAGTCGGCACAGGCCTCAGCCGCGGGTGGTTGACCATCAGAAGCTAAAAGAGCGGTTGGGTACCGTCGTGCGGTCAAAAGAAGGGTGCGTTGCCTCTGTCTCCACAATAGGTTTCTCCTTCTCCTACAGCATGCTTTCTGACGATGCCACACAGAAAAATGGTCAATGTGAATGCCGCCTTCCCATTTAACCTCCACAACCAGTCACTTGGTGACCCCCCGTCTCGTAGTGTCTCAGGTGGGACCTTGGACAGCAGTCGGCGGGCGTCACGATCTCCTGCACGTGATTCGCTACACACGAGGTATTCAAGCACTTCGCTACACCGGGACGCGGAAGGTTCCGCTTCTCAGAGCAATGATGCAGTGGATGGAAGAGGCGATCCATACAAGCCGATATTAAATGTTAGGCTTGTATCGACTCCTGTGAGCAACGGTGCAAATAGGGCAATTAATGGCATCTCTCGGGGGCGACCAGGGCGTGGGATCGAACATGGACGAGTGATGGTTGTCAGTGCTGACGAGATTTCTCATCTTGATGAGGACGACGAAGAACATGACAATGTGGCTGAAGACAATGATGTGCTGACACCTCGTCTACAGACGCACATGTCTGATGGGGATGCAGATAATTCGTCTGATAGCGTGAGCTATTAATTTATGGTTGACGTCCTGTGACCCTAACTCGTTCTTTCCACAAGGACCCATCCAAGCTGTCTCGTGATGCCAATATCATACATACCGAGGATTTCATGATTCGTGACGCTGGTGCTATTTCACGTTCCTGGGGGGACTGAATGCTCGGATCGTTTGTTCTAAAATCTGCGTGTTCATTCCGGAACTTGGACGTCCATGTAAGGTAGTACATAACCTTGCATGTATTTCCGGCTACTGCAAGGATTGTTCCGCACAGTCGATCCGCCAGATCTAATCTCATGCTACATCTGGTTGGTATTTGCCCATACAAAAAGCTCCGGCCCGATTTATTGGTCAGTGTTTTCGTCGGAGCCTAGGATGAGAGCCACAGCTATCTTTGACTAAATGATTGGACGATACACTGTGCAGATGGGGCCATGAATTCCCTATTATCTTTGGCTGCGTGATGCCTTGGTATAGGCGTCTTGATCTTAGGTTTCTTGTGCGTCCCCCTCTAAATCCTCGACATTAATTGGGCAGTAAATCGTGGTTGACGGTGGGCATGGCGCTGACCAGACATGGGCAGGTGAAGTTCACAAAGGTGATCTTTCCACAAGAAAATCAGGGCAGGGTTGCAGTAGCCTAAGTAGACGACATTCCCTAAGAAAGATAGGTTTTTGGACATGTACGTGTTGCAAATTGAGGTGTTATTGCAAAAGGATTCATCCGTTTCCCTTGAAAGGCAGGGCGGTGGACGGTTTTTCATTCTCATCGGCGCCCATGGGTATGCGTATGGGATTAAGAGCCAACTCAGGTGCGTTCTTTGCCCGATATGTACTATACGTGTCCGTCCGACGACAAACTCAAAATGACGCGATCCGCAGATGTCACGGGCTGTTAAGGGAACGGCAGCCAGCCCTGGAGCTTCACAGGAAAAATCTCGCAGGCCCAGACCTTGCGGATCATTGCGACATCGAATATCAGTCGCTCTAACTTCATTCCTGAACATTGAACCATGACATGCATGACATGTGAGTACTTTTAAGTTTATGTGTGGTGATGCAGGACTCTGCGCCCTGGCATCCCCACGATACTAACACTCAACAAAGTCTGCTGCCACGGTTCTTGCCAAGGAGTTGACATCCTTGCAGTGACGCACGATTCTAGATGAGCGTGGCAACGCGCGCGTCCACCGTCTCGGTGAACTCCGCAGGATGCCGAATCAGTTTCAGAGTTATGCCCATTAGATCCCCGACTCCCTCAAGAAATTAAGAGGCCTATGAGTGTGTACATAAGACTCTATAAGAATCCACAGTGGATCAAATTAGATCAGGTCATTCGGGCTCATGAACCAGCCACTGTGCCGAGGGTGGATTGTGTGACAAGAAGCACTCATCTCAGACTTGGACCCATCAGGACACCCATCGAAACTCAATCATGGTTCCGATATTCTAGTGTGCACTCTATGTGCGTGTCGCGTCCTCCTTTGGCAAGGATACCGGGGAACTTTTTGCCTGGTAAGTCTATGGGGTTATGATTCATGAGCGTTCTTACACATGTGTAACAGATGAAATACAGCAACCTTAGTAAACGTGGATGGGACATACCCGGTAGTGTATATGATCTGCTATATGCACTTATGACTGGTCGGAAGTCTCCCCTCATTGGCAGAACCAGACCACACAGAAGTACGGTAATTCCTTATTATGACTTCCGGCGACATCAAGTACTGGTCTGGCTCATCGCACATCGAGAACGGAGCTAACACCATGAATCCGAATTTCATATGGTCTGCACGATGCACCTATTGGACAGTTGCCAAACGACTCGTCAAAGTTTTTCTCATTATCTTTCAAACAATAACTGGGCGCACTTCTATTTACGGCAGGCTATTGCACCATTGCACAACATCCTATGATCGGTATCGTCCTCTCCGCATTACATGCACGCTTCTCGACTGTCACATCTGGTTTTGTGACATGACGACTTGGAGTACGAGAGGATAACAACAAACGCATTTTTCATTGGCTCCCTCCGGAGCATACTTTGTATGCCAACTCATTTTGATTTAATGGGGCCAAAATTTCGAGGAGGTCAACAAAGTAACATGATACATGAGTGAGTCAATATAATTGGAGGATATAGCCACCATCCTGAGTCACCAAAGAACACCGCCAGGACTCCCTCCAGCAGGAATCACGCACAAATATGTCTTTATGGAGTGATAGATACAAGGTTCTCTCCGGCTCAGAGGTAAGCCAAATTCTTAGGTTGTATTTGAGCGAGCAGTCATGACGATGCTATCTGGCATTGGCTTGCGAATTATTACTCCACTCGGACTTTTCAACTTTCCGGCGTATTTCATATTTTAGCCGTGTCGGCATGTTGTTCTGCCTCGATTAATCCAGCCACTCTTATCGATCGTATCGCCTCGTTATCGCCTCTCGTCCTACTTCTCTATAGTTCAACAAACTAAGCTGAGGTACCCTGTTAATTCACTCATGTATTTCACTCTCTGACTTGTAGGCATTTTCTCACGACCAGTTCAGGTAGCACTTCCCAGTCTTCACCATCTTTCTGGTAGCTTCGGGGTCTGCAGCCTCTTTCACTGAATTGGAGCATCATCAATTCATCGGCAATATCCCTTCTTGCATGTGCAAGCCCAAACTCTGCTGCCCAGATTACTCAAAGACATTGTTGCGGTGGCGGACTTGTTTTCATTTTCAGCGGATGTAGGCCCGGCCGATTTGGGCCCACTCGTGAGTCTAACTAGATCTACAGACTGTACTGCTGATAACTATCTGAAGTTCCACAATATATAATCTTATGATGACCTTGAAGCGGCGCCCACCCGCGTGGTTCTCGCGTGCCATGGCGCAAACTTTTTTTGATTCCAACTTACTATACCCCTTTGAGGGAAGTACTCTATGTTCCACTAATGCCCTGATATGAGGCATATCCCCACCAGTCCGCCGTTCCCGCTGGCTGTTTTAGACGTGCCACCCACTAAGCTTTGTCCGTGCGCGCATTAGGGCGCAATTTCGAAGCCCACTGCTCCGCTGCGCTTGCTGGAGGCCGATTACTATATCTTCCTTGTGGAACATCTCTGCTCTATCTTGCTCCATCTCTTACATCATGCTGCCGAATTTCCCGCTCTCAAAAATATAATCGACTCCGCATCCAGGTATCAAATAGAACATCATCATCGTGGGATATGGACATTTGCCACAGGGTCGACGTCATTCGCGTACACCTGCGACATATAAATTCCACTCTGACATTTTACATAACGCTATCCGGAATCCTGATTCAACTCTTCTCTCCCATGCACTTTTCCCGCTGGTCGACCACAGTCTGCTTACTCTTTAGGTCCTTTCCCGCCTGGCCAATACTTCCGAGCCGGTCGACCTCTTCATATACAATGTTGGGTCAACGTTGTCCACCATGAGTTCCCAGAATATTGCATTGGGTTCTTCAGGTGACTAACCTTAATTGTTTCCCGGCTAGTCTAACATTTTAAGGCTCGACCACCAGTGCTATCAACTTGAAAGTTTGCAGCATCAACAGGACTGCCGTGCACCTTCGATATTCAACACAACCTGCGTGGCCTCCCATCCGCACACTGGATTTAAACGTAAACGCTCACGCCGTTCGGTGCCTGCCAGTTTCCATTTCCGCTGCATCTTACATATGGCTTTCAACAATAGGCAACGCCTCACATACACAACTGAGGAGATTACTCGACTCGATGTCTGTCGCAACCATGACTCATTCAATACTGCTCGAGTTTTCACGTTCAGCGCCAGCGCGCGATTTCCCCTGCATGGAGACAACGCCTCGCACTTGAACCTACTCGAACTATCTTTTGTTTCAATACAGCTCATTCACATTTATGATGTACCATGCGCACAGATGCTGCTTTCGCATGATAAGACGGACGATAATCATATTGATGTACAAAAGAATTCTTCTATGTAGAAGCAAACCCGCACAATTTGACGAGCCGCGCAGCAGCAATCTATAAAATTCAAATCCCCATATTAAGGCTATGCATCTATAAGCAAGTGTACCTAACGCGATCCCTCACAGCCTGACATTTACCTATAGGATTCTGCCAACGAACTGCCTGTGACATGACGCTTCTAAAGCGCGCTATAGGGGTACGCAGTACTATCTAAAATGGCATGGACGGAGTTTCAATGCGTATTCCTTCATGTGTTGTTGCAGACAATTCCAAGACGACTTGTCTCACACATTGTATTCCCCCCTCAACAAGGTAGCTGAGATCAACTGCGTAAACTTCGAGAACATGGTACAACGACTATGGTATCAGATATGCACAACTAAGATGATATGCTACAGTATATACGAATAAAATACAAATGTAGCAGTACAGCTCCAAAATTCCAGGTCATCAAAGGTTATGGGCGACTATATGCCTCATTATTGTCAGGGACGCCAGCATCTCTGTACACCCCAAATCAGCGTTGTGCAGCTGGATAATTGAAAAACGGGCATACCGGCTGCGAGGTGCGGATACGCCTCCTCAACGGTAAGCACGCACCCAGAGGAGTGGTCGTATTCCGGCTCCCCGGGTACCTTCAACGAATAAGACGCGACTTGATGGTTACTTGCGTTTGTGCACTAAGAATTATGCATGAGATTTGAAAACGCACGTGAGAATCAGCACCTACCGTCCACTCCTCGCTCTGTGTGGTTCGCCAACTCCATCTGTACTGCTGGCCATCCGACCCAATGAACTTCCTCGACTTTGCACTGGGTAATAGGTGAGCTCGGAAAAAAGTACGCTTGATCGGGACTTACCTCCCATTGGAAGATGGTTCCAGAAAGCTGCTCATGGGTACCTGCGGCCCTGACCCAAATATTATTGTCCCGAGGGAGTTGTTGGAGCCGAAGTTTAGGGTCACGACTGGATCCGTCCCGGCTGTTGCGTTGTAAATTATATATGTTGCGTGTGTAGATCCTCGAGCGGTGCATCGAAGCGTCAAGCGCAAACGATCATTGATGTCCACGAAGTGTGATCCTGTCAGCTTGCCCGTCTTGTCCTCCAAGAGGTATGGCATTCCATAGCTTGTCATGATGGGGATAAAAGGACAGATAGGATAAAATGTTTCGGCGAGGGGATGATGAAGGAGGAATTCAGCTGCATCCCAGGTATTTCTACAAGTTAGACATGGCAAGCCGTCAGCCTATTTCGGCAGCCATGACATGTCAGGAGACCGTCATGGTATCCGGGCGGTAGATAGGAGAGATTCGCACTGGTGTATAGCCGAGTAAAAAAAAAAAGACCGTTAAGCGGTAAGTCTATGAGATGGGCACGTTGAACTCGGGCGCGCGACCTCGGACTGACCGATAGAGCCAGAAGGAGTGGAAGACATGCGAAAGAGGAAGCGTAGATCAAGGATCAGGCAAGGTGTTCGTCATGCACACTATTCGCGAAGACCTGATGATTAAAATTAATAACGTTCGTGCCTGTCATGACGTACCAAGGAGGACAGACTCTCGAGAGTCACTAGAGACAAAGGCTAATTTTCATCAGGTCCACTTCGTTCATGGTCGATGAACCTGAAAGCATGCGACCGGCGTGGTTCTACCTAATCCTTGTTTCATACGAAACAGCACAGACCTAACGCGTTTTGGCTCTAGTGCCAGCATGCTTGTCAGGCGCTGGGACAGGCAACGAGGCAGAGTCAGGTGAGGCATCAACCGGAACGAGTGATACGGCGTGATTATCGCATGGGGAATAACTCGAAATTGAATATGAATCTGTAGCCAAGAATCTCTCAGGGATGACCGACATGCACGCCAATTCGTCATCAAGAGATGCATGGATCAAGGCGCAACTTCATGCCCTTTGATCCCCGATTGGCAGCCCCATGCTGCAATGGTGTGGCCCCAATGCGCATGTATTAGCGTCCAGCCCAAACTTGGTCAATCTCAGGACGTACTGCAGTTGACAGTACCTGGAAGTTTCAAACGCAGCTTTCATTACGGCATGATCATAAGTTCCAAAAATTGTGCGGTCATTAGCGGCCGGTGTCATGATTCTTCCCCGAGAAGGCGAAATTTGATGAGTTAGTGCGGGGCAGATGCAGTGCGAGGTTCTAAGTGTGATATATGAACATAGGACATTCTGCTAAGGTAGCATGTCATATTTCTTGAAGAAGACTCAGCCGAGTTAATCTCGTTCATGACGGGTACTCAGCCTGTCCCTTTGATTCAAGTCCCACCGCCGCCGATCTCTTCCACGTTCTCTTTCACGTGCAACCTCATCATATTCCTTCACATGTCGAGGAGCATGAGGTGAGCGACTAGCTGGTAGAGGCGAGCGACTGTGCCGCAGGTGACGACGCCTGTCATGATCAGCGTCTTTGTTGGGTTTAGGTGAGCGCGAACGGGTCCGATCTCTACGGGAACGTCGTTCGTAATCGGCATGGCGAGACTCTCGATGTGCTTCTTTGCGAGCTTTTTTTTCTTCCCTTCGTTCGGCTTTCTTACGGCGCTTTTCCTCTTTCTCCGAAGGATGCTGTCCACCATCTACGGCAAGGGTATGCGCCGGTCCTGATTGAACGCTTGAGGGGGCTTTTGCAACAGGAATGCTACCAGATGGCGCAGTGGCAAACCCACTGAGAAAGTTGTTCAATACCAGACTGACATGTTGAGAACAACACTCACAGTGCTGCAGAAAGCGCCTCTGCTTCCGCTTCCTTGATCTTTTTTATCTCTTCTTCCCTCTCAGACTCATCCTTGTTATCTCTATTATACCAGTGAACATCTTTGTTCTTCTGCCATCTCCCGGTCGGAGCATTGATGCTGTGACCTAGATAGTTCTACTTGACAATTAATACTGCTATAATAAAACTGGTAACAGTCGACGAACCTCTCTGTCTTTGTCTGCAGAGACATCCGTCCATTTGAACTCTGCTTGGCCTCCTCGAGTGCCTCCCCGAATTGGTTCAAACATTGGAAAGGGAACGTCGAGAGAACGTGTGTACTCGGTAACCTACCCTGACCGAGGTACCGTGAGAACTTTATGAGCTACTTACCAGCACGAACTTATCTTTCCTTCCATCTCGGGGTGGCATTGAATTATCGAGCCTCGTGTTCTAGGCTCTACAAACATGCTATCTTGACGCCGGTGCGCAGACTCATTTCTTCATGTACCTCAAGTTTACGCTCAGGGAAATGCCAGACCTACGCCCGGATCTAACGTACATACTTCCGAGTCATCGGACAAACGCTTGAAGCGATTGTTCTGATAGCGCCTCCCTTGACTCGTTGTGGGTTGGTTTTCCTCGATCTCGTCATCCTGAAGTCTGAGCACAAAACCATGCTGTTCAGTCACGCCGCCGCACGGTGACAATTCATTGGTTTGGCTGTAGCATGAACCTTGTAGCTGAGCCCAATTCTGCTTTTAGTTATCTGGCCTTACCAATGTCGGACTGCACGCACAGGTTATGCGTTTGCGGAATGTCGTAAAAAACAGGCAGATTTCTTGAGATGCTAATAGATCGATCGAGATGCCAGCTGGACTCGATAGAGACGTTATTCAAGTATGACGCGTCATTAATATTATGGCTTTTGATAAACCACGCGACTGAGAGGCCTGCAGGACTTTACGGCGTCTGCAACTTCAAGAAAGTGAGACGACTTGATGCCATGCGTGATGCGCGTTAGCTTCCAACACTGATTAGCATCATTGCCACCATGCTAGCGTTAATCAAAAGTTGCTCTAAGTGCAACTACAGTAGCAATGTACGAGTATCTCGGTTCGAAGACCGCTTTGCTATAGTCTGAAGTACTGATCTAGACTACAGGATTGTTCCCATGTAATGTTCCTAAAGTCGTAGTAGGTGTGGAAGTTGTTTCGAGTTTTTCAAAAAATATTTTGCTGCTTTATTCTTTCATTGCTTCTGCCATCATATCCACTGGCTTCTTTCGTCCCAATATGCAGCTGCTGTATAATACGTTGGAACGGTCAGAACACAAATCTGGTGCATCGAACGTTTATTTCGAACCCAACGCGGCATCAGTCCGATACCCCATCAAAGTCGTGCAATCGCAGCAAGGGGCGCTGAGCACAATCCTGTATCTACGACGTCCAATCACCATGCCGCAACCAGTACCAGTGATTCGCCCCACCAAGGCTTCTATGAGGTTGCTACATAACTGTCAGTGCCTTACGAATAACCACGGCCGCCGCTAGGCTGCTCTGCTTCCACTCTTGTTTCAACGCTAGGTCATTTTGGGGTCGAGGTGAGTAACCAAACTATCGTCTCATGACCCGAGTGTTCATCACTGCACGTTGTCGACGGTGCTAGGACGCTTGACAGACACCAGGTTCCCTGGTCGTTTTGACTCTACATAGGTTGGCGCATACCCTTATCCTCATCTAAATAAGGCAAAATGTTAAATTATTCCAAGGTTTATCCGATCGAACAGTTTCAACGGATTTCTCGCATAATGGTGCAAGCCATAGGGACCATGGGGAAGTGTATTGCATGGATCGCTCGATGCATTTGCGTTGACCGAGTGCATGTTGCGTGTATTTCGATTTCGACTGCAGTTTTTGCGGAACTATTTTGCTGATTTGAATTCGCTATTTGTCATTGATCGGTCACGAGGGCGCACGGGCCCTCGTGGCAAGAAACGGGGGTTTTGCTGCATGTGGAAATAGCCGAGCAGAACCTTCGTGTTCTCCTCAACCATCGTTTATCTGTCGCGCAAACGTCAAACGCACATTCCATTTGTCTCTTTCACTTCTGCGCCATCCTTGACGATGAGCAAAAAGGGCAATAAAACTCAGCAACCAGAGACTAGCTACGCAGAACGTGATGTCGTGCTAGCCAAAGTACGCGGCTTTCCGCCGTGGCCAGGCATGGTATGTCGCGTCTTTTGAACTTTTTTGAAAGACATTCGTGCCAATGGCATGTGCAGGTCGTGAACCCTGACACAGTCCCCCCCGCTGTGTCGAAGGAGCGCCCAGCAGGCAAAAAAACTACGTTCCACTGTGTCAGGTTCTTCCCCGCAGGCGACTAGTATGTCAGTACTGTTCATTCTTTTTTACTTTGTTGAACTTGTCGTCCAGTGCTTGGCTTGTGTCAAAAGATATCTCCAAGCTGAAGCAACATGAGATCGAAGCATACATCAATGAGCCTCACAAGAAATCTGGCGACCTTCTGACAGGCTATCGGATTGCACTGGACCCGTCGAAATGGGAAAAGGAACGTGAAAACGCAGACTTGGCAGCAGTAGAGCAGGAGGACAACGCTCCAGTTGATCAGCTTGACAGCGATAATGAGGATGATGGGACAAAAAAACCAGCCAAACCCAAGAAACGAAAGCGGGAATCCGAGGCGCCTCCCCCCAAGCCCAAGGCCAGATCCAAGGCCAAAGGCGAGAAGAAGGTTCCTTCATCTAGAGGGAAAAAGAATGGCACCAAATCGAAGGAAATGGTTGAGTCAGAGGACGACGGTGAGCCAGAAGCCGAAGCTGAGGAGGATGAGGAGGCAGGATCGAGTGCTAAGGCAGCCCCTCCCCCATCTAAGAAGCCCAAGCGGGAAAAGGAGGACGATATCGATCGTATGTTCGCCGTTTACCATCACGCCACGTCCTTTGTGCTCATTTTTCCATTCAGCTGCCTTGGAAGGGGATAACGAAGCTAAGAAAGTCCGAGAATGGAGACACAGATTGCAGAAGGCCCTTCTCGGGAGCAAAGGGCTACCCCCAGTTGATGTATGTTCTTTTTGTTATCGGCCAATCAGTCGTCAATCAACATTTCTCCAGGAGATGCCTGCTCTTGATCAACTTTTTTCAACTATCGAGAATTATGACCATCCCAATCTCATACTATACCTTTCAGTGCGTCCAGCATCCCATTGTTCATGTTTGCAACGTGTACTCATTGCTTCTGTTGCCTAAATTTCCATGCAGTTTTCCAAAATCGGTAAGGTCATGCGTCACATTGCTGCTTTATCCACGGATAAGGTTCCCCGCGACGACGAATTCAAGTTCCGGACACGAGCGAAGTCAATGGTCGAAAAATGGCACACTATTCTTGGCGCTAGTAAGGTAAATGAGATTATGGTTGAAGGCGTCCTCTATAGTGCACCGGCAGAAGCGAATGCTACTGTGGAGAAGAAAGTCGATATTGCGCAGACGTCTCCAGTGGAGAACGGCCCTTCCATTGCTGCGGACACATCGTTGGGTGATGTTACGATGACAGAAGCATGAAATACTCATAGGCCTCCTCGATGCATTCAAGTGTTGTCTTTGTCCTTTCATATTTTCTTTTCAACGTGGCTTGTGCCCTCGCGTTCGAGGTTGCGACTCGTCAACTGTATCACTCGCACGTTCATCGTTGAAGCTATTTTACATTTTCACGTGACACATTATTTCTTCGTGACAACATAGGCGGTACATATGTTCCAATGCCATGCTACGTTGTATGCTCTTGCGTCGCGGGATTAGTTCAAGCGCTGATATGAGCTGACTTTGTGCAACTATCTGCGGCGAAGCACTCGCCAGGATAATCTGCACACCAACATGATACCAGCGCTGAGCGCACATGGGTCAAAGCCGCTGTGCAGATCGTTGTGGACACTTTATTTTTCATCCCCCAACATCTGCTGGAATAACATCCTGTGGTCATTTGGCCGCCAACTCCGGGCGCCTAGATGAGCGCTTGGCGACATAGGATGCCACCCACGTTATATGAATGACGAAAACTCAGGGTGATCAGAGTGCCTTGTCTGCCACTGATGGGCCTTGTCGATATGAGTTTATCCAAATAAATTGCTTCGCTACCTTTCATTCTGGTTGTATGGGAACCGTAACAAATAATCTTTCGAAAGCTTCCGCAGGGAAGGGTGCCAAGCACTTGGGCAACCACGATCGATCGCACAGGCTCCGAATTTGGACAAGTCAGACACGAATCCATACGTGCACGTTGTTATCCGCATCGTTCGAAAATGGGCTCTATTATACAGGGCCTCCTCAATTTACCTGGTCGACGCTTGCTCTTAGCTGCGCATGGGTCCTTGCATTCGCGTGTATATGCCACGCGTTTATACTGCACGAGTCGACCAACAGTCGAAGTGGAAACATCATGGCGTCGGACGCGCATGCAGCGTGGTGTCCGAAGTTATGCAAATTCGTCTAAATCTGAAGGTTTCCAAGAAGGTGGGTGGGTCGACTTTGGTTAGTTGTTCATGAGTTATGACCAGCCGCAGAGAGCATCTTATCTTCAGCAGGTATTACCCAGATCTACGACGGCTTTGGAGGAATTTCTTGAAAACATTCCGTATGTTTAGACACCTCCACCCCAAAGCAACAGTCTATGGGCTCTTTCGAAGTGCAGGATCTTCCAGAGATACCACCATTTCCCGGTAGACCAACCCTCCACATATCCTTAGAAGATGTCACAACGTATATCCAACCCCTGGTTTCGCGTCAGTGGAAAGTGGGCCACGTATGCATAGGAGTCGGTGAAGATGAAATACTCTCTCTGGACAGGCATTACAAGTTCAAGGGCTTCGACGACGTCATGGACTTTGTTCAGGGAGTCGCAGACATCTCATGGGCAGAAAAGGCGCGTATCAAAGTCCCCCACGATTTCCAAGATGATTAAGTCGTCACACCCAAACTAGCATCACGCTCGAATCGTGATCGAGTATAACACCGTTGACATCTTCTCGCACACGCATTCAGCGTACACTTTCCATCGCGTTGGGAAAGGAAAACCCGAGTCTAAAAAAGTTCCTGGGCTCACGCGGCGCGATATTCGATTCGCTATCAGGGTCGAGGAGTTGCATGAAACATTCAAGGAACGAGGGCGCACGATGCAGTTCGTACCAGCAGCCCCCACCCAGCTGCAGCGCCAGTCTATGAAGTCAGTGCTACGAAGATATAGCCAAAATCAGACGGTCGCGAAGACGGAGGATGTCCATCCACAGCACATCATCGAGCAATGCGACGAAAATACAGCGTGAGGCCTCTTTGAACGCTGCTGCGTCCGTTGTTGACCGATTGTCATGATTTCAATAATAAAGAACACGCTCGTAGAACTCGCGTCGGGGAACTCTCGTATCGTGTATTTGTACATTCTTGATTTTCTGGAATATGCAATGAGTCGTGCAAAACGAACTCAAAACAGAATGAGACAAAATTTGACGAGTAGAAATAAAAGGAAACAGGAAATCGTTAGAGCAAAAGCCTTTACTTCCAGAAGCCTCTTTTTCATGCTCCCCCTCTGCAAACCTGAGTTCGTTGCTGTACATGGTGATTATCTTCCCATCCTGGTAGTCACCATCCGGTAAGCATGAAGTAACTGTAACAACCAATGTTGCGATAATGGAAGAGAATGTCGGCGACAGGATGGTCAGAGCTTTATAACTTCATAACTATTGTTGTGCTATTCTCTTGTTCTCATCTTCATGTGGTGCACAGCATGCACTGTCTTCCTCAGCTCCATATCAGATCTGTAAGTCTTTTATAATCATCGAGCACCTCCTTGAATACTATGCGCTCTGCGGCGAGATCTTGCTGCATGTGCAGTTCACTTGTGGTTCCACTGAGAGGAACGACGTTGTTTAGATGGGCAAGTTTGAAGAGTATCTGCTCTGCCGTGACGTCTAGCTTATCAGCAAGAGAAGTGGTGTACGGGTGTGTCAGCAACGCCGGGGAACCCGTCAGTGTCCAGAACGACCTATGTGATCGATTGTCAGCCGTTGAACAACTTTGCGGTCCAAAACAAACGCACTGGTAGATAATTCCATTCTTCTTACAGTACGCCCAGACCTCTTTGTCCCAGGCGTTGCCTTCATACCACCTGTTTTGCACGATCTGCACCTTTCTTTCTTTTTCCAGTGCTTTTAGTATTCCAACATCGTATACGTTGCTAATTCCAATGGCGCGCACAGTCCCCTCATCTTGTGCAGCCATAAGCGTACGCCAGGCTTCCATCGTCAAGGGCAGAGTTCGCAGAGGAGAGTGGAGAAGGTAAGCATCGAGATATGAAGTATGCAAGCTAGCCAGTGATTTGGAAAGGGAACTTTTGATCTGGGCAGGAATACTGTCTCGGGAGTTATATGGGAGGGGTTTGGTTGGGTCTTGACCAGAAAGGGGGGTGAATCTAAGGAAGCTTCCCTTCAAGATGCTGAAATAATCCTCGGCTGAGTCGACGTACTTTGTTTGAATGTAGACATCTTCTCGCTTTATGCTATGCTTGTCTTGGAGGATCTCTAAGGCCTCCCCTACGAGATCTTCTCTGTAACAAGCCTGGGATTAGGTAGACCAATGAAGCACTCGATGCAATGTCTACCTGTAGTGTTTTGGTTGACATGCTACACAATTTGTTCATCATGAACGAAATTCAGCCGATTTGGACACCTACCTGTGTCTACAGCTCGGAATCCTTGGAGGAAGGCGCTTATCACAAGGTGAGCTGTTTTCTCTCCCTTCCTATTTGCCAATTCAGCATGTCGCATGCTCGCTGACTGAAAGCTCACCATGCTGTCCCATAAATCAACTTCGGAGCTAGATTCATGTCAGGATTCGGTCTTGCAGAACTGCCAGCAGGACTCGGTATAGTAGTAGTACGGGGCTCATAGAGCGGCGTTTGCATGCGGTGCATTATACAGTAAGTTACCGACATCTGCTCCGCCGCGTCTATATCTCGTGACGACGTCATACAAGATTTGTCCTAGTTAGTTTTCCACAGTTAGGAGATTTCCGCGTAGTTTCCGCGTGCATAAGTGCAAGAACGATATTTGTGATACCCACAGGCTCGCTTCAGGCGTCGAACCCATGTGGTTGCCCAACTTGCGAACAAAACAAGATACAAATCCAAAGTCAGTGGGAACTCGATAGTTGGTCTATAAAGGGACCTCGGTACTCAAAAGTAAACGACCTTCACCTTCGCAGAGTTTCCCACAGGGGTGCCAAAGGCTTTTACCGTTCCTGCGTACGGTGCAAACTTTGCATCGACCTTTTTCTTTGCTCCCTCATCTTTCTTTATATCCTTGTCTACATCCGCATTCCGCCGCTTGAATGTGTGGAAGTCGTCTTCATCCGCACCGGTGCTTTGGCCCGTCCCAACGAAAGTTGCAGTTCCAGATTGAGCTGCATCGCATGCGTGTTACTCAGCTGATCACCGTAGATAGGTTCCAAAATACATGCCTTGTTTTCTCAGTCCGCAGTCCTTGGCCAAATGAGACGTTTCGCCACAGAGTTTGCAGCAGCCTCCGTTTGGATAGACACCCCTGTCCTTGTTTTGTGGACAAGATGATGCCAGGTGACCCTTACCAGAACACACGAAACATGATGCAAACGGAAGAGGATGATGAGGGTCTTCTGGGGCTTTGCATCGCGAGAGAGTATGCTGATTTGAACCGCAACTAACAAAACCGAGTCTAAAATGTCGGTAGAAGGGACACAGTAGAAAGAAGACCCACCGATAACATATTCCGACAGCTCTTTGTCTCGCCACACCACCACTACCACTGGCTTCGTTACGTATCGTTGGACAGTCTCTTGCAGTGTGACCTTTTTGGCGACATGCAAAACAAGTAGTGTCTGCGTATTTCTCCGCAATTCGTTTCTGGCGTCTCGACTCGGAACGTTGAGCAGGATCTGGCCGAGCTGCAAGTGTTCAGTATATGAGTAATTGCTCGCAAGGAAAGATCTACTCTTCGGTTTCCGTTTATCCTTCAGTTTCTTTTTGGGCACAACTTTCGCTGTTTCAGAATCACCCGCGTCCTGTGCCTTGTCCTCGTCACCATTTCCTTTGGGTTTTTTAGTCCGTTTTCTTTTCTTTTTTGGAGGAACTTGATCGTGTGGCTGGCTCTCGGATGGTAAAGTGGACGTCGAAGCGTGTGGTTCTGCTGGCTCTTCAACAGGCTTGGAATCATCAGTAAAGCCCGCTTGCACATGCGTGCGCTTTCGACCAAAATCCGTGATCCGCGTCATCGTTAGCTTCTCAACGCGGCACAGATTGAGGTGCGCACTTGATGTGACAGTGGTCGTAGTGCACAAAATTTAGATTGCAAAATTTACACGTGACGCAGGGGTCAGTGCAGACTAATTACGATCTTCAGTCTGAGTTCGTGAGCTCACCGAGCATCTAAACGCAGCCCTCCTGGTCTGAAGGCGTCGAACCATTATCTGAGCACGAAACCTGTCAATTCTTGCGTCATGCCGCCCGCGTCCACTCAATCGATATATCGTCTGACAGAAATTTTCATCTCCTCACAGTCTTCCCCACCGAGACCGTCGCGAGACGTGCATGTTCCCGAAGTTGTTGCAGTCGTTATTATGGCAGGTCGAGACTCCCAATAACATATATCTGCACTTCTTCCTGTCCCATACGCTACGTTTTGGCTATCTACCAGCAATCCACCCAGTTTTGAAATCTTTTGGGACTCGCTGTGCTTTTTTGGAGGCCCTAACTATCGGTGATGCCGAGGATCTCACAGTGGACGAGTCGTTCTTGCTAGCTGAAACTCTCCGTTCATGCATGCAGCTGAGACATCTGGGTTGCCCACCGCTCGAATGGGAAGCATAGAACCACCTCTCCAACCTCCCTACCCTTCTCAAATTGGAGTTTGGTAGCGGAAGCTAGCCATTAGACCGACATGATCTCAAATTCGCACCTTTACTCAATGTCACCATCCTCAATTTCTATGTGCAGAGTCCAGACGGCTTCATACACTATCAGGGCGTTGCAACGCTCAGAATTCCCCTCCCTACAACAGTTCGAGATGCATGTCCAGGTCATGCCTTTCGCACAGGCTGAGCAGCTTTTTTGTGCACTGTCACAATGCAGCGAATACCACACCTTGAATACATCGTCATCTTCTGCTTTGATTCAGACGGCGACGAGTCGGATGAGAAGCAGTCAGACAACTCTTTCACGGCAATCTCACAATTCCTTCGTTTCACACAGCTGCGAACTTTGGGCCTCGTTTTTGAAAATTACCCCGTCTACCTTGACAACGACCTTCTCCTGAAAGCCATGTCAAGTTGGCGGCACATTCGCTACACGACTTTAGCAAATCGTCCACCCACCATCACATTTCGCGGATCATTCGACGGGCTCCGGCTATGTCCCCACTTGGATTCCCTACAATTACACGTCGATGCTGTAAATATCGATATCGATCCTGAAACCGAGTCAATTCAGCATACCTCCCTGCAAAAATTCAACGTGGGCTTCTCCAACGTAGAAGATGTCAAAGCTGCCGCTCGCATCATTTTCTCCATGCTCCCTGGCGTCGAACAAGTTAGGCACGCGGACGAGAATGAATGGGACAAGGTTAACAAGCACCTCGAAGATTTGAAATCTTCTGCGGCTCCTCGCCACCACATCACTCCGGAACCAGCCCCGGACACCTGAATTCTGGATTTATCTACGTGCCGGGGTAATTGGTTGTTATCGTCGCTTTCGTTCACTATGGTTGCAATTATTTTCTGCCTTGACGTCGTTTTGCTGTACTGTGTTCACGCGTGTCCTAGGAATATTTAATTAATGCCACACGGACGAGCTATTATCGTGTATCTATCAACCATACGAGGTGCATATGTCTTCTGACATGATATCTGACACGGAAATGAATACTTGACCGGTTTCTCTATCCTGGTCCAATACAATGCGTCTGGTACACAAGCGGGCGCGTACGCGCAGTGGATTTGCAAAGACGATAGTGAAATAAGCAGGCTCAAGATTCATTAATCATTGGCAAACAGTCAGACCATATGTAGTGTCGGGGAAAACACAAATCCAACACAATATGTATATTTCATTCATGACAAGTAGGATGCAAAACTCCAAGCTCCATGGCGAGATATGATAGAGTGACTTCCAACTTCCATCCCATAAAGTCCAATAACCACACGTAAGATGCGGATGCGCCGAGCGCCATGGTGAGATACTATTATTAGAGCTACGACCAGCGTGCAATAACGATACCAAATAAGCATATAGAAAATGCGCTAAGCAAGAACGAAGAGAGGAAAAAAAGCTGAAAAAGAGATAATATTCAAAAGGAACGGTGGTGATAGAATGAAACGAGCGTCGTTAATCGTAGAGAGAATCGGTTTCAAGAATTAGAGTCAACGCTAGAGTACGGAGATAAAACGTTAGCAGCAGCGACAGATGAAATGGAAGGGAGACGTACATATTCATAGGTCGCGCTGGCGGCAGGAACGAAGAGATAATATACAAAAGGAATGGCAGTGATAGAATGAAACGAGCGTCATTGATCGTAGAGAGCATCGGTTTCAAGAATTGAAGTCAACGCTAGAATATGGAGATAAAAGGTTAGCTGTAGCGACAGATGAAAGGAAAGGGAGACGTACATATTCCTAGGTTGCGCTGGCGGCAGGAACGATATACCCTTGCACCAACTTGATGATCGCTTGGGCAGAGAAATTGTACCCTCTACGCTGAGCGCGCTCCTGGCTAGCAGCGTGTGGTTTGCACTTCTGCAGATGCCGACCCAAAGAGTCGCCCCTCGACAAATGCCTGTTGCAATATGGGCATCGGTAGGACGTCTCGAAGTGTACGCCTTCGATGTGACGCCCCAAATACTTCATATCCTCTGTGTCCTCGCAACCCTCGAATTGACAGGGAGTGGCTGTCTCCGTTATCACACCATGCCAACACCACATGTGGCTATCGATGCTGGTCTTGTCCATCTCGATGAACAGACCGCACGGCTGGTCGGTCCAATCGCATGAGCGGACGCAGGTCAACTCTGGTGAGAGATCATGCAAGTTCAAAAGACGGTTGGGCGGTTTGTGGTAGGAATCATCGAGCTCCATCACCCCAAATCTCCTCGTCCGAAGGGGATTGCCGTCAGGATCATGGGTCTTGCGTTTACTGATGTCAACAGGCTTTGGGTCGTGAACAGGCATGGCCATGACCGCGGCACTAGTGTTCGCTAGCGTGTACGGACCATATTTGCCCGGTATGCTGCCGTTCTCGGCCAGGGTCAGGTTCGGACGTCTGCGCTTTCGCGTTGCGGGCTGGCAGGATCCACGCTTGCGAGGGTTCGCAGACGCCGTTCCATCGACAGCAGAGGAAGACGCTGCAGTAGACCCCGGCTGCAAGGGAGGCTGCCAGTGACGGAATTCAAGAGGCGCGTTGGACGGACCCGCGGCGATGTGAGGTTGCTGGTAAGGGTAGGGGGGAGCGGGATCATATCCATGCGGTGGGTATGCGTAGCCTTGCGCCGGTGCTTGAACGACCCCAGACGGCAGCGAAGGATACTGAGCGGGGGGGCCATTGGCATAATCATCAGGATGATATTGATGCTGGGGCCCTGCGAGGCCTTGCGGTGCGGCAACGGGCTGTGTATAATACGCATTGGGCGGCCCATTCATGTAATATTGCTGCTGGGGCCATGGGTGGGCTTGCGGGGGTGCTTCAGCGACTGCAGAGGGCTGTGTATAATACTCATTGGGCGGCCCCCCATTCATGTAATATTGCTGCTGGGGCCATGCATAGGCTTGCGGGGGCGCTTCAGCGACTGCAGGGGGATGCGGAGGATCATATGCGTCCTCATCGACATCGGGAAACTGAGGGAGACCAGCCACCGGGGCGGTGAAGTTGTCCAAAGTCGGAAACGACGCCTGAGGACCTTGACCGTTTTGTACATCGGCGGAAGTCCTGAAAAAAAGAAATGAGCAACAACGGTGACTCGGTTGTGGTGGCGCGTACTCTTCTTGCGGCGCATAGTCTTCTTGCGGCGCATAGTCTTCTTGCGGTGCATAGTCTTCTTGCGGTGCATAGTCTTCTTGCGGCGCGTCATCTTGTTGCGCGGCTGGTAATTCATCGTCGTTTGATCTGTGCTCGGGCGTGAGCTGCTTGGCCCAGGCAAGCTAAATAAATTGACTTACTCATCGACGTGAGCATCGGCTGGGCCTGCCAGCGCGTTTTCATTAATGGTTCTGCTAAAGAATCTGTCAAAGGCGGTGAGGTGAGTTGGAGCGAATGATTTGAATGAAGGTAGAACTACATACGCTACCAAATAGGCGCGATCATCGGGGAGAACCTCATCCTCTCGGAGAGCAGCGAGACACTCTAAAATTTCTTCGTTGGACAGCATAACGAAGTCTGGGTCGCCAGGCTGCGGCAAGCGGTCATTCGACATGGGCATAGACTCGCTAAGAAAATGATGAGATCAAGTGCGTCATCGAACTCGAGATCGAACACCAACCCATCTAATAGCATTTGAATATCGTGATACGAGGGACTAGATGCGAAAGGCATCGTTAGCATATGAAGATGTCGAGTTGACATGTGAGGAGACTTACATAGACATATCGATGTATCGAACAAGTGATATGAGTTGGAAGATATAGTGGAGAAGTAAATAAGATGAGTGAAGTGAAGGAGAGCGCAGCGCCAGCTTTTAACTCGCGAGGCTTGTGGAAGCGCGAGACAAAGGACGACTGTGGACGTGCATTGAAAGCGTCGATTTAGCATTGACAACGCGTCGGGAAAGGACCGCGTCAGTGGCTGGCGCCCAATAGAGAACGCGCCTGTGGAATCTACTTCTTTGTAGCATCACGTGTGCATTAGTCCACAAGAGTTCAATCATCACTCACCCTTGTAAACGTGAAATGTGACGATCAAGCAGGGTACCGGTGTTTGTTCACTAGTGGATGGGATTACGTGTGCAACAGGACAACTTAAGGATGGGGAAAGCGTCATTCTCGTGGAGTATTGTCATGGCGCACTCAGCCACAACCATGAACGCTTGAGCTTTGGCAGGCAACGGTACGTTCTTCAGACAGCAGCAAGCGAGCTCGAGAACAAGCGGGCAGTTGATATATTCTAGCTTAAAGTTGCTCGATAGAGAGACAGAAGATACGAAGGCGCGTGGCATCATGGCGGCCTGAACATTTTGATAGATACTAGGGTCAGTCGCATTTTTTATTTGTAAACGTACGAAGACACTTACCTTACTATAGCGCTTAGATGAAGATTCTATGATCTAACTGGCGATATAAGGGAGCAAACGCAGCTCGCGACGCCCCCACTATGACGCGAGATGAGGGCAGCATTCTCTGTGCTAGACCGGAGTCCGTTAACAGTGATACTGTGAGGAAAATCAATATACTTACATTACTCATCGGTTTTAGATAGCCATATCAACGATCCACGTGCCACTTGGTTTGTCAGAGGGCTACACGCATCACGCAAGGGACACCGTGTATTGATATTAGCCCTGTCCCCTCAGTGATGCTCAGTCACGGTTGTGCTGGCAGGACAGAGCAAAGCGTTGTTTTGGTCTGTTGTGCAAAGGCTTCCGGTCCTTTCCTTATTCGGAAGCTTAAGTAGTAGTCTCGTCTAACATGCTTTGCATAGCTGAGATCCTGGAAGTGATTTTTTAATTTGTGTAGGACGACAACGTTTCTACTGGAATCTATTGCCTGAGTTCATACCATCTGCCGAAACTCGAGATCGACGGTCCATCTTCCGACTTGCACTCACATGTCGTGCATTCCGCAATCCAGCACTGGACGCCCTTCACCCCATCTGAAAACCTTCTGGCCTCTTATTATCTCACCTAGACCTTCAGATTGCTCGCTCTATCATATTCCTGATACATCCCGTACATCGGTCCTCGCTTCCCGCGTGCAAATTCTCTCCCAACCATGTCGAGATGACGCTGCATATCCATCCATCCTCGCTTGTGCCCCACCCCTCTTTCCAAATCTATGATCCCTCACATGGCGCGACCGTTCTCTCACCTGTATCCCCGTCCTCAAACTCCTCTTACCTACAGTTGAGATCCTCTCCCTCGACCTCTCATCTTCAGTTTGCAAAGTCATCATCCCTGCCCTCCCTACCTCTGCCCCTCGCCTTAAAACTCTTGAGATCAAGGGTAACCTCTTCATGTCCGATAAAACACCCTCAGAAATTGAGTTACTCCTTGGGAAAATGCCTCCTAAATTTTAATTTTAATTTTTTTGAATCCTTGTTTATTGTCCGGGGCCTGGCCAGGCTATTGTAAGTTGTTTGAGTATATCCTGGTCCAGGCTTTCACGAGGACAGTAAGCGCCGTCTGAAGGCGGTTGTGTTTTCTGGATGTTGTCTCGCTGTCCTATTCAGACCCCGTGATGAACGAAACACAAAATTGTATTGAAATACATCCTTCAAATTCTATGAAAATCTAGAATTGACGAAAAATACTGGCATAAATGACATTGTAAAAATCCACGACGTAATCCCCTTAGCCCACGAAGGTGTCGAACTCATCTAACACTTATTCTAAAGCCATTCCTTGAATGCAAGCTGATACAATGTCTTGGCAATATGCACGACAAAGGCATAGGCGGAGACCATCGCTACCAGGTACGCGAAAAACATGGGCTCAGGCGGGATCATCTGCAGGGCAGTGTTGACCTTCGGCATGAATGGGATTGCAATAGCAATAGCAGCGATACCGAATGTGGTGCAAACGACTGGGGTCGATGCGCGGGACTGGAAGAAGGGGATCTTGCCCGTTCGCAGGAAGTGAATAATGAACAACTATCCCGTGATCGTCAGTATGTATGTCGAGTTTGTAGAACTTGACTAGGATCGTACCTGCGTCAGAGACCCCTCGAGGAACCAATCCGCCTGTGCACGGGGAACGAGTGGGTTGTCGATCGTACGAATGCCGTAGTAGAACCTGGAGCCGCCCGGTAATGGACTAATGTTGATCATGCAGGGGTCCACTCACCAGTTGATACAGAATGTGATGATATCAAAAGGGCTCGAGAAGGGACCCATGCAAACCATGAAAATGACGATCGATTTCGCTCCCCATGTCTTCGGTGCCTCCAAGTACTCGGGGTCAACATTATCCCTAACATATACTGTTCAGCGTCAAATGTTCCATTAGATGTGATAATGCATACCAGGGGATCGAAGCCTGGGAGAAATCATACAGCAGGTTCTGGACGAGGAGCTGCAGCGGGAGCATAGGCTGATAGGGAAGCCAAGCAGAAGCAACTTCAAAAACATACCGCATCAGTGGGCATCGGTATGAAAGACCAACAGCGGACACGTACCCAAGACCGAAAATACATTACCGAAGTTGGAAGAGGTCGCCATCTTGATGTACTTCAGCGTGTTAATGAGCCTATGCTTCTCATTCAGCGTTCTGCGTAAAAGTTCACCCCAGATGCACTCACGTAATCCTCCCCTCGACCACACCGTCAGCGACGACGCCTAGACTCTTCTCGAGTAAGATCACATCTGCCGCTTCTTTCGCAATGTCAGTTCCTGAATCCACCGAGATCCCGACGTCGGCGCCGCGTATAGCAAGAGCATCGTTGACGCCGTCTCCCAAGAAGGCGACTGCTCTGCCACCACCACCCGCGCGGAGAGCTTTCACGACCTCAAGCTTCTGGTAAGGTGAGAGTTTGGCAAAGATGATGCAGCGATCAACGGCATCCTTGTAGGCTTCCGGATCATCCGCAAGGGCGGAAAGCTGGACACCAGTAAGAACGAGCCCTTCCTCGCCTGTAGAAGTGGATGAAGCTTCCACATCCTTTTCGTTCTCTTTCTCCGCAGTCAACGAATCCTGGCGAGATGGTATAAGACCGAGGTCGCGAGCCACCTTTGCAGCCACCGCAGGAGCATCACCAGTGAGGATTCGAACCTGTTGTGAATTGCAAGATTAAGTGTATCAAAGGAAAGCGCGGAGGAAATACATACCTGAACCTTCAATTTGGCCAAATCTTTGATTGCCTGGGCGGCATCAGGTTTCAATGGATCAAGAAGCCCGATAAATCCAATGAAGGTAAGGTCGTTCTCGTCAGAGGTAGATATGGTCATGAACGGTTTGATCAGCTGTTCTCGACAGGCCACAGCGACAAGACGCAACCCTTCCTCGTTGAAACGCTGGGCAGTATCGAGAATCTTTCGCCGCTCGTTTGCTGTGAGCATTGACGCCCTTGAGGGGGACATATCCAAACCAAGCGGTTCCGAGGCATCTGAGGAACGAGACTGGTGGTCATAGGTTGACACACAGCGGTCCAAGACTTCTTCTACTGCGCCTTTTGTAATCAACAGTCCTTCAGAGCCATCGCCACCAGGTCGCGAAACTAAGACCGACAGAAGGCGACGTGACGAATCGAAAGGAACTTCGCCCTGCTTGGCCCAGCCTTCACCGGGAATTTCTGTGAAGACGTCCTTGTTTTCATGGACGTAGTCAACGATTGCGTGGTCGATCGGACTACGAGAACCGGTCTGCAGCGAGGAATTGATGTAAGCCAACTTGATGGGAAGTTGTGCGAGGTCTCCTGCGCCCGTCGCGGACATTGCAATGCGCACGAGGTCAGCGGTAAGCGTTCCTGTTTTGTCTGAACAGAGAATCCGAACCGCGCCAAGACTCTGGATGGCATCAAAACGCTTCACAATGACTTTCTTGCGTGCCACACGAACAGCAGACAGCGCAAGGTTAGATGTCTGCATCACAAGTGTCGTTGAGAAGCACAGCATCAGAAAGCAATGTACACATACCACAATCATTGGCAACATTTCTGGCGTAATGCCAACTGCAACAGCGATCGCGAACATGAGTGCGCCCTTCCAGTCCTTACTAACAGCACCCTGGACGATTAATACGATCGGGGCCATAATCTGTCCAGAGAAGTCAGATCCAGAAAATACACAAAATCCGAAAAAATGTCGACTTACGGCCATGAAGCCCATCAAGACATAGCTGACTTTCTTGATGCCAATCTGAGTAGCGTTGTCCGGTCGTCGTTTGGAAAGCTCGCTGGCGATAGAAGCCATGTAGGTATCCTTGCCAGTCGAGACGACGAGTGCGTGTCCATTCCCTGTCACAACAGATGTGCCCGCGAGACAAACGTTATCATTGTGCAGTAAATTGAGCGCATCTCCGGGCTGTGGGGCAGCAAGGCGCACGATTTTCTCGATGGGCATCATTTCCCCCGTAAGCGAGGCCTGTGTGATTGTGACAGCCTCGGCCGTAATGAGAACACAATCGCCAGGGAAGACATCACCACCTATTATGGAACGCAGAGTTAAAATGATGAGAAGGAGAAATACAGTAACCTACTGGTAACAACTACGATATCACCTGGAACCACATTCCGCTGATCGATTTCGAGTTCTTCCGAAACGGAGTTTTGCTGACGAAGAACGCGGGTATTTGTCGTGACTGACTTGATCAAATTGACCGCTTGAATCATGGACTTCAATTCTTGCCAATACCTGGGACAACTCAGACTATCTCTAACAGAGACAGGGTCCACACGAACCTTAAGCCGGTCGAAGCGAACACCATTGCCATCATGACGGCGAACGTGGAGATCTGTTGAGTGGCAGCGCTGATAACCGCGAGCACGGTCAAAAGGACGTTGAACGGATTGGCAATGGCTCCCCAAAGCATCTGCAACTTGGCGAGAGGACGTTCCGCCACCGGTGTGTTAGGTCCATGAGTTTGGAGTATCTGGGAAGCCTGCTCATTAGAAAGACCATCAGGGTTCCATTCGGGTTTCAATCTAAAGAAGGGGGAAACAAAGGAATAAACAAAACGGCACACTGTGGAAATGTTAGACATACGCGAATATATCCTCGGCCGGAATCTGGGAGAAACGACTGAGTGTAGCGCATATGATCTGCTCCAGTCCCTCCTTTGCTGCCGGTTGTTGGGAGACGGGCGACTTGCTACTCTCGATGTCTGGATTGGCTTTGTCAGGTCCATGCTTTTCCGAATTTCCAAGGGGGGAGCGAGAGAATAGCTTTGCAAATGAGGGCATCACGGAGGCTTCATCGTAGACAACATAGTAAGCACCCTGGACGAGTCAGAAAATTTACCTGACACAAACCTTCTTTCCGTAGCTGGATGTACTAGCAGCGAGAATTCGACCTGCAAATATTTCGATCATTCTTCTGAACGATTGAACACGTCGAAGAGCACACTCACTGAACAAGGGGTGTCGGCGGATGCAAGATACCATGTATATAGATCTAGTACAAGGAGAGCGTTTTTATATCTACGCTGCCAGTAAATCGGCAATTTGGGTATCCAATCGATCTTCTGACAAGTGGTGGGTCGTCCAATGGGCGGCCACGCAACAAATAGCATTGTTAATATTAATATCTCGCCACTTGATAGATATAGACGACAAGCCGCGGATAAGTCGGACCGCTTAGTGATATCTGACAGAGGCCCTTAAGGTACAACTATCCACGCCTTCCCACCCCCAAGCAATTCACATGAGCACCCGACCGAAGATATCATCATCGAGGTATACCAGTGCCCATATCATAACAAAGGACTGACCCTGGGTTTTGAGAAGCAACTCGTGTTAAAGATCAACTTGATGTGCACGCGCAGCCTGAGACATGCGCTGATAATCTTGACAGGTTGACGCATGGTCCACGTTGATTATCTTACGATCTACAATGATATAATTACGACGTACTATGAAGGAACGTACTGTCCCTTTGTGTACGGTTTCTGGCCAGTACCCTGTTATCACTCTGGACCCTTCAATCCCTAACGGTACTGACACCCTCACGCCGTTCACACCGCAGAGACCCCAGACTCCTTCGTTATTGTTTTCATTATGTGTGGCAGTCGATCTTTGAATGTCGTACTACGTTGTATTCATGTAGCACATTTAATGAATACATCGGTTGAGCTGACTGAGGGTCGGCTGAAAAATCGGTGACTCAAAGATCCCGAGCGGTGGGAACTGGTAGTGCGCCTTCAGTCGCTAAAGGACGAGAGCAGCGTCCAGGACGAGTGGAGTTTGGTGCGTATGCGATGAAATGCAGGAGGGGGGGACTCTACAAAAGATGTGTAGTGAACCGAGGTATACTGACCGTGAAGCCCGCTCGTGGCTAGTCAAATCGACTGAGGTTTGCACGCGAGTTTGATTGTGACGAGCGGCTACTAAAAACTCACCGATGGTGCGAGATGAGTGGAACGGACGGCGTGGTGTCGCGGAGGAAAATAGGGAACTGCTTATTGCGGTTTTCGAGGTCTGTTGTGATGTCTGTGAGGCCCTGTCCGTACCTTGTTTGCTCAGGGCCCGAGTGATAACAGGATACCATGAACTCCTATGTGTAAGTATAGAAGAGTGCTAGGAAGCTTGACAAGGCATGTTAACAAGCTTACCTGATTGGACCGTGACATGGGAACATGTTATCAGCCTGTGGCGTCCTGTGACGTCTGCAGGTGCTTGTCATAATGTTGCATTGTACTATAGGTGCCCGGGGTTTCGCGGAGCAGCCGTCCCGCGATGGTCCAGGCTTTGACGCGTCTAAAATTCGTTATAACTTCCGTGGTACACTCAACGTCCGCATGACCATACCAGTGACGACTAAATGTGTACAGTGGCCAGTGGAGTCGGCGTCTGCGGCGTTACGATGACCACTAAATGTGTATTTCTATGCCAAGCCCGTCACTACTCCTTTTCACTGTCTTTTGTCACATATTCTTCTACCATTCGTCCGTTTTTTGTCTAGTTCCAATGACTGTTCCATTAGCCTGTCGTCTTGTAGATCAGTACTGCGCTATGATGGATACGGCAAGCAAGGCTTCAGCCGACGCAGGGTCAGGTGGCATTTCGTGAGTCTGTGGTTACCTCCATACACTAAGGGATTGTAGCCTTCAATAAACTATATTTGACGGATTCTTCCTGAACGTTCGAACTTCAACCCACATCTATCCGTGGTGCTGTCATCTTACCACCCTGCACCCACCCCGGATTCAGATCTTGGTCCTAGATTTGAGGTCAGCAGCTGTCGACGGGTGCTCAGGCTGAGATCAAGCATCAGCTTGGTTCAGGCTCGGCCCCTTCAATACCTGTGAATCCGCGGTGCCGTTATCTACCGCCATGCACCCACCTCGATCTTGGTCCTATATTTGGAGGTCGACAGCAGTGTCGACGGGGCCGCACGGCCGCGGCACGGGTGCTCACGCCGGGATTAAGCATCAGCTTGGTTCGGGCTGGCGTGATCACCTCTTACCCGTGATTCATCAAAATCTATGATCAAGCAACCAGCTGATCAGATGACCCCACGATGATACTACGATACTGATTATGAAGCTATTTGTTCGGAGGCCGGCCTGATGTCAGTTGCATGCAAGTGAGAGACTCACCACTAAATATGATGTACGGCTTCACGACAATAGAACAAGTGCAGATAAGAAAGAAGATGTGTTCATTTACTAGGTTTCCAGTGGAAGGTCATGCCAATCGTCAAGCTGGTGAGGCTCTCGTTAAGATGGCGAGATGTTGACATCACAACTGGTGTAGGCCCTGTCACCAGAACTACTTGGGCTCAGTTATAACCGGCAGAACTGGTTGTTTCATCCTCCAGCGTGCACCATATCATCTTACTTTAGGGACGTCGGATTTCAAATTTTATTGAATTCAAACTGAGTTATCAGATCTAAATTACATCCCCGCGAGTCTCGGATGCCACGGAGTTTTGCCAGGTTCTGCCGCCCTCCCTTCGTGTAAGTTCTGCCGTGGGCCAGGCACAACAGTTCCACCAACAACACTAGTCTTATTATCTACAACTACTCGATGTCAGGCGAAGCGCCGCGCGAGCTTCAAGGGGCCTTTCGGAACCCCGCAAAGTCAAAATAACCTTGCCCGTGGGTGTTTGCAGGGCTGGACTCTGCTATCGAATCATTTGATATCTCACAGAATCCCATTATACAGCGTGCTTGGCTGCGCGGCCACAAGATATTTTGTAGCGACACTTACTGAGACGTGTTCAAAGGGAATGGTCGCCGCAGAGCGAAGGTGGTAAATAGCTCGAAAGGAGCAGTGGGACGGTCATACTCTGGTCGGAGAATATAAAGTAGAAAAACAATGCGATGTATAGAGGCTGGGCCTCATAATCTCTGGAGGCACACCCTGCTTGTGATAATGGCGAGGTGGATACTCAGAGTCTATCAAGCGCGTCAATTTGAGTTCACTTTCGAGGCGTCAGATAGTGCCCTGCACAAAAATGATTTCCCGCTGACGGCAAGCGTCGATAACTCGAAGCTGGCTAAACAATAACAGCGAATACGCGTGCTATCATGCAGCGGTCTTAGTAGTGGTGGCAAGAACAAATGGAAATGTTTGCATTATTGAAACAGATAGTTTCGGGTGGAAGCCCCGATAGCAGCCCCAACCAGTGCAAGAGAGCCGAGGTGAGCTGCGATTCCCATGGCAGTAGGAGTGAGAGCGACACAGCGAAGTGAACCTCGGATCCGAAATTGTAGGAGCCACAAAGCGATGCTTTCAGGTGAGAAAAGCGGCATTGGAACAAAGAGGCAGCAGCTTGAATGCATCCACGTGAGCAAAGGTGCATGCATCCGCGTAAGCAATGTTGCGGGCATCCACATGAACAAAAATGTGGGCGTCCGCGTGAGCAAAGGTGCGGGCAGGAGCAATGGGAGGGATGATGTAAAAAGCCAATATGTAGGGCATCTTACTTCACATAAAGGTGAGCGAACGATAGTTCCCTCCCCTTATCAGGTTCCCTACCCAGATGGGAGAGCACCCCGATGAGAGTTCGCAACGGCGAACTTCTTGCATGAATAAACTTGAGAGGGCGGCGCGGAAGCGTTTTTGAATGCCCTCTACCCATGGCCAGCTTCCCCGTCGGACCAGTCTTCATTCCATGTGGATGCGTGCAAGGATCTAAACCCTCAGAGCCCACCGAGTTGTCAAGTAGCCGAAGACAGCCTAGAAAATAGAAATCAAGCAAATAAAAAATTTGGGAGTCATCTAGGGTTACGAAACTTTCGGAGAACAAGAAAGGAAAATAAAACAGAAGGCAATAGGCAGGTTTGAGCCTGCTGGAGCGTGGCGCGAGCACTGTGTGGTGCGGAGACAAGGGAGAGCTGCACTGCCGCTGTCACAAAATCATAATTCTAACCCTACTCGTACCTCACTTCAGGATAGATTACCAAAGTGCGCGAACGGAAGTGCGACCACTGAGTGCTGAAGTCCTAAATGCCCATTTCTTATCACCGCAACGTTGCCCGGTGAAAGGTACAAACATAAGTCCGCACGTTCAGATGTCGATGGCATCATGAATGTATAGCTAGACACTGCAATCGACACCGAGCTGCCTGCTATGCCTGCTTAATGTATAAGGTGCGTTTTCACAACAATCATATTAGCATGGCAATTTACACAAACTCCACCTATTGCAGAAATGCTTGCAATGGGTCGTGGATCATTCATCCAATTTCCAGTTATTCTCCTTCACTATTTTCTCGCGCTCAAGAAGGTATTTTCCTAGAGCACATGAGATGGTATCAAACCACAATATATACAAGGACTTACCTTCCTTATATTTCTGAGATAAATCGGCTGCCTTATGATAATGCCATCCAACACGGTCATTGCACCCCATGCAGAAGATGTCAGCTACGGAGTGGACACCTGTGCTAAGATACAAGGAGTGGTCAAAAGGGACAGACAGCAGGAGTTGCGTACTCACAGAAGTTGCCGATCTTCTTTCTTTCCCAACTTCACGTTAGTTGCTGAGTGCATGAGGCTGGGTTGCGAGAAATCACGTCACTCATTCCGGTGATGAATTGAAGTATGTGTCACTGACAAGCCTCTTCCATCTCTGCCTGAGAAAGATTTGCTAATAAGTTCGTCCTGCAACGCCTGAAGATGCATCATGAATGTGCGGGTTTAGCCTTTTCAACATCATCACGCACCAGGACCGCTGAACAGCTCGCACAAATGAATCTGGGATGGTCGTGGTAGGTAGAGATAACTTGGCTTTCGGTATCACCACTAGGACTCATGGTGGAAACCATTGGTGTCAAGCGCCATCTTCGAGGAAGAAAGGTACCACAGGAGTTCAAACGTTCAAGTCGCTGAATTTGGCAAACCCTGCTTGAACCGGGAGCAATCAATTTGGCGTGATTACTAGTTGCAACACTACGTGGAACAGTTGCTCTAAGCAGCTCTTCTGCAGGTTATTACCTCGCATGTCCACACGTTCGACGTATGGACATGCTGAACTTCCACAAGAGGTCGTCGTTGCAATCCAACGCATCCTCAAGCTCAATCCGGAGAACCAGAGCGATCCCCTTGATGTTTTGTCTAATGAGTTTAATCCACTAGATATGCTGAACCAGCTTTTCCCAGATGGTATGTCACCTATCGAAGTGTAAATTGTGCCAACTGAACAAGGTACAGAGGCATCGCTGAGCCAGTTGGAAACAGTCCAAGCGAGACTATCCCAAAATGAACGCGACTTGCAAGGCGAAATTGATACACTCAAGGAAGAGCTAAGGCGTGACCAAGATCCCAACCGTATGCAGATGATTCAGGAAATGATTTCGGTATGCCTGCCTGCCTGCCTAACTGCTGGAGTCCTTATTGAAATGTTTGGACAGGACCTCCTTGGGCAAATGTCACGCATTCGGGAGAAAGCGACAGAATCTGAGGCTGTCGTGCGCGACATCACGAAAGATATCCAGGCTCTTGACCTGGCGAAGAAGAACCTTATCCTCAGTATGACGACACTGAAGCGCTTGCAAATGCTGGGTATGTTCCTTGGCATTACTGTCGCATATATTCCCGCTTATCTTTCGAAGTAAATGCTCTGACACAATTGGAAGAACAAGCAAAAGAGAAGAGATACGGAGAAGTTTCACAGACTCTTGCAGTTCGTTTCCATCTCTCATTTTGTAGCAATCCTCTTGACTCGTCCGCAGGCTGTGAAACAGATATCTGCTTTCTTTAAACCTTATACATCTGTCCACCGCATCAACCAGGTCTGGAGACGGGTACAACAAATTCAGGGTGAGATTCGCACTCAACTCGAAGCAGAGTTCGACGCATTGTAAGTCACTTTCTGAGTATGCCGAGTTCTTGAATTGTGAATCTGTTTAGCTACCTCCAGGACCCCGCCAAACCCTCAAAACCTGCTCAGATCGTAGATGCCTGTGTTGTCGCTGATGTTTTAGGCCATGACGTTCGGAGACATTTGATTGACCGTTACGTTGCACTCGAACTCAAGGAGTATCGGCGCATCTTCCGTGCCACAGACGAGGCGGGTCATCTAGACAATATTAGCCGGAGGTATGCATGGTTTAGGCGTGTGCTTGGAACGCATGAGTTGGAATTGGGCCGCGTATTCCCTTCAGAGTGGAAGGTTGGATGGGCACTTTTCACGAAGTTCGCGGCTATCACAAGGTTCGTCACGCCGTAGCATATGATGCACTTCCAGTTGATATCTTTATTTCCTCAGAGATGATCTTGTAGCATTGCTTTCTAAAGCAGGCTCCTCTTTGACAATCAAAGCCCTGCTCGAAGCCATACAGCAGACAATCGAATTCGAGTCATCCATGGCAAAGAAATGGTTAACGCCAGTATGTCAATCTCAAGCTTACCTATCGCTCCCTTGTTAACGATAGACCCTCGAACAGCTTAATGAGATATTGGAAGCAAGTTCACCTCCATCTTCAGCGGCCGTTCAGTCAATGTCATCTGCCTTTGAACCACATCTTGGCGTCTTTGTCGATGCTCAAGACAAGTCTGTATTTGCTTCTCCTAATGTCTACATTTACTATATCTGCTGATCTACCAGAGCTCTTGCTGACATGCTTGCCACTCACCGAACATCGAGTTCGAATGCAAAACCACGAACATCCCTTGATACCACCCCGCGCGATTCTGTCTCTATAGATGCGGACGCGGCTACTCCTCAGACGGTACTCTCTTCGTCAACAGAACTGTTTTACTTTTACGGTCAGAGTCTTGAGCAATGCGCCAAGCTATCGACAGGACAGACACTGTTTGATTTGTGTATGGTTCACAAGAAATGGCTACACAGATATGCCGGTGAGATAACCTGGATATTTATTACAGTCTTATCTCTGATGTACGATGTAGAGGACGTCCTTGCACCACGGTCAAAGCGGTTTGTGACGTGTAGCTAAAGACTGCTCATCAAGCATCTGACGCATCTGCAGGCCAACAGCACAAACACGGAGGTCTATGGACTCGCGTTTTGATGTTGCAGATCTGCAACAGGCTGCCCTGTTGATCAATACAGCGGACTACTGTCAAACTACGGCTCTGGAGGTCAGTCTACAGCAGCTGCGTGAAACTTTTATTGAGCGTTGCCTGGATGTAGCTCGAGGAGACCATCAAAGAGAAGATCCAGGACGGCTTTAAAGAGAGAGTAACATTGCAAGCGGAACGTGACTTATTCATGATGTATTCCTCTTATTTTCGTTGTCCATCTCTGATCGCTAATGCGAAGCTAGTGCTATTTCTGTCTCTATCACGACGCTTTTACGAGAATTGGAGGCTGCTTGCGAGGGTGCTTTCACCACGATGTCCCGTATGTCGTGGGAGAAGTTGAACCAGGTCTCTGGACAGTCTTCATATGTGGATGATCTTGCCCGGGCTATCGAGAGCTTCTGTGACATTATAAAGCCGTTAATTGAACAGAAGAAGTACCTGAGGAATTTCTTCGACAAGGCATGCAGGTTGGTCTTGTCACTCTCTGTAGGGAGAGATGCTGATGATTGAATAACAGTCTTGTCTTGACGAAGTTCACCAACGCAGCGGTGAAGAGCCGACCTTTGAGAGAAATCGGTGGAGAACAAGTACGTGGAGGTTGATCAATTTACTCTTCTTTGACCTAACCCAAAATGTTACAGTTACTGATCGACCTGGGTGTTGTCAAATCTTACCTAATGCGACTGCCAGGAGAGGTATTAATAACGCAGGGGTAAGAATGACCCCCCGTATCTTCACAAAGGTTAGCTTATAACTTTGTTGCATAGATATACCCGCAGCCTTACGAAGAGCACAACGAGGCTCGAGGCTCTGCTCAAGGTCATTGTGACACCAGTGGTAACCATCTTTTCGTCCAGCCATGATCCGTCACTCACAAAATGTCAGGACCCTCCGGAAGGTTTTATCCTAAACTATACTCTCCTCATTGGGGATGCTTCATTTTCAAATTTCCAAAAAGTTAGGCCACCTTCATTCTTTCGACTGCATCTCGTACATTAATGTCTTTATTTGATGTGCTATTACTAGATTCTCGATCTGAAAGGCACACCGAAGACCGAGCAGAACAGCCTTCTTGATTCATTCCTCACCATTACGAGCACCAAGACAAATCTCGACAGTACATCATTTCTTTCTGCCCTCGATATGGATCCCCCCTTGACGCTCGGTGCGACATTCGGCAGTCCGGGCTCCAGCAGAGTCACCCTTCCACTGTTAACCACACCGGGCGCTGGATCGGATAGCATATTTGGATCACTTGGGTCTCCACCCTTGAGTGGACCACCCACGGGATCCAGCACCGACGGAAGTACTTCTAGAGGTTTGGAACCGGGACAGAAGCGAGAAGTCTTTGACATAAGGCGATTTGTCACGTTCGGTTTGCGGCGATCAGAGACCTTACCAACTTCCTGATTTCCTAACTTCTGATACTTCGTACACGGGCCAGCGGAAATATACTCATCACTACGGAAAACAAAACAAAAAATGTAATTGCGAAAAAGAAATTGAAGTAGGCTACAAGTGCGTGAATGATAACCCAAAGGGAGCGACAATGAGCTCGGTCTATGAGACCAGAGTATGATCAGTGCAAGATGGGGTATCTCCAGAAACCAATGGGTAAACGAGAGAAGCATCAGGTATATCGTTCAAGAAATTGTCATATTTGTCCCTAAGAAGACGGCAGCCCATCATCGATCGTTGCTTTTCTTTTCACGGCTCCACGAGCCTTGTAAAGGTAGTCGCAAGGTTGGCGATCCAGATGTCGAAGGCCGAGGTCTAGGACCAATCAACGAGCCCATCCGATAAGGACCTCTGGGAGAGGATCCCTGAGGGGATGTTCCAGGTCGGAATACCCGTTCCGCAATCGTTGATAACGAATGGCTTGCAGGACCTGCCGCAAGACGGGCCGCAGGAGAGTGTGGAGTAACGGGCGTCATTCCAAGCACACGTTGCACAATGTACGGCGGTGGAGTGTTTGGCTGCGAGCTAGGGAGAGGTGGATGTGGAGGTAGGGCGGAGGCTGCGCTTTCTCTTCGTGAGTCAATGTCGGTGTAATCGGAGTAACTATGTCGGAAATAGACTTCCGATACAGAGAAGGGTACACTCTCTGTGGGAGAAGTGGGAGAGTTTGCGTCTGATGGGAGACCTGAATGTCGGGGTTCTGAAGGGACCTGCGCTTGCCGGAGTACGGGGGGTGATGGTGGACGAGGGGGCGAGAAAGACTGGAGTTCCTCATGCTGGTAGTTGATATTAAAGGGGTGCGGCATATGCGACGAAGGCGGAATGGTGATTGGGAAGGGAAACGAGGATCCGTGAGTAGTGTGTGTAGCATGTGCAGACGGCGAAGAATGAGTGTTAGATTTATCTGAAGGACTTTCGTTGTGAGATCCCTGAGACACAGTGGAAGGTGCATCGGGTCCAGGACGCATTGTGTCACTAGGTTTATCGCGCTCAATGCGCACCATCCGCATGGACGTGTTATCGCTCCATGACGAACGGACTCCGCTGTGCCCCAATTCGGCTGCGGCTGAGCTTAGCGTGGTGGTGGTCTTTGATTGCCGACGTAATGATGAATGCGACGAGGTGAAGTCGAGGAAGGAGTAAGTGCCTGAGGCAGGCGCGTCCTCGCTTGGAGGTCCTGATTGGTGCATAACAACCGGGACTGACTCAGGGCTGTGGTTCTCAGGCTTGTCCTCGTGGATGCTCTGCTTCCCGTCGTCTCTATGAGCTTTTCGGTAGAGTCTGGCACAAACCCGAGACCAACTACTACTCCCGCTCCCACTCGTTCGTCGTGAGTCCTGACGTCCCCTGAGCTGGTTCAGAATAGCTCCCACGTCTACCCTGAACGGGCTAGTCTCTCTCACTTCCAGAAAGTGTGAGCCAGGCCGAGACGGCACTGAGGACTCCCTGCCATCATTCTCCGTTACAGCGCCCTCAATCCCCGCAAATGAGACGGCGGAAACGAAGAGGCCTGGCGCTTCCGACGTCCGCGGGCTAAGGGAAAGCATAGCAGCAAGCGTTTCATCTTGCCGTGACGTAAGGGTTTTGGCATCTGCATCGTCATCGTCATCATACACGTCCTGAACGCCCACCTCTTCCGCACACAGTTCCGGAAGCGCCAACCTGTGGCTTCCTACTCGTGTATGTCCTTTTCCCATAGAGCCAAACGACGTGCGTGCGATAGGATTAGTCCAACCTGGCGCTAGTTTCTCGGATTCCGGTGGAAAACCCAAGGCGGTGAATTCCACGGTGAGGGTGTTGGTAGATAAGCGCTTGTCGTCGTCTCGCTCCTCAGGCGGAATTGCAACGTGGGACACGGAACGCGAGCGTGTGTTGTCAACGTGGCCACTGCTGCTGCCCCCGTTCTTCGTTTTGCGGACGAAGGGGAAGGTACGTTGCAGGCCGAGTCCGAATCCGTACCCTTTGCTGGTACTCAAGCTTGCCACTTCGGTCTCTTCTTCGCCTGGAGGGCTGATGTCAATGACACGTTCTGAGCCTGCCGTTTTCCTGGTGCGGGAGGAGCTCGATTTGTGCCTCCTACGAGCATGCGGGCGAACAACAGATAGCCAGTAGATGAGGATACATGCTATGAGAACGACCAGAATAGCACCGAGTACAATAGCGGCAATGGTCCCGGCATAAGTCGAGCGGCTTGATGAGGACAAGATGGTGGTATTCCTAATGAGTCGGTCAGCATCTGAAACAACAGTCTGCAGAAGAACACGACGTACGTAGTGACATTGCCAAAGGCGGTGACGTTCATCCCACCAACTCTCATAGCAAATGTTGTGTTCTGAGTGTTGGTGAGGACGACAGTATGAGAGGTATCTTGAGACAAATCGGTAGCGAACAAGAGTAACGCATTTGAATTATTATATGAGGATAGAGCGGAGAAGCTGGTGGTGATGTTATCGATTGTGACAGAATAATTTCCAGAATACGAAGACACGAGGCCGTACACGGTTAAGGCCGATCCTTCGGAATCGAATCAGGAACACCATAAGTTTGACACGACTGGCAAATAATAGAATTGACACTTGCCTATGAATGTGGTCTGAGCATGGTCACCGGCAGTGTTGGACATATGCATAGAATTTCCCGTGCTGTCAGTAACATAATTCCACCTACCCACGAATGCGATGTCGGTATCGTCATCGATGGTGGTCGAGTTAGCCGTTGAGCTGAAAATAGTATCATTAGCACGCTAGGAACGTAGATCAGCACCCTGGCTACGACGGTAAGAGCTCACTTGACAATGCCAAGGGGGGCTGTATAGGTGATGAGAGCCTTGTCGAAAGTTACATATGAGTCTGGAGTAGTTTGATTCGTGAGAGTCGTCAACAACAGTGTGTGATTTGTGTTGGTTAAATCGTGAAAGGATGCAAGGATGGATTCCGGGTCAGATGTATTGGGAGAGATGTTAATTCCGTCCAAGTTTATTTGATAGGATGCATCGTAAGTATTCCCCAGGAGATCAATACCAGTGCCTGGGTAAACGATGAGCGACCTATAGTTTATGATTTTGATGTTGATTGGCGAGAGCTGTGCTTACCGTTCCATTTAATCATAAAGCTTGCGTCATTAAGGCTGGTAGAATGCACACTGTATCCTACACCAACCTGACTTGGAGAAGAAGCAGCGCCTGAAACCGAGTAGAACTGCTCCCAGCCTACAGAAGCATTAGGGCTGAGGCTTGTGTCTACAAATGGGTAGTACACGATCTCCGGCGAATCGTCCTCAACGTAGAACTGGGATATGCTACCTGCCATTCATATGACCGATGGATGACAGAGCTACGATGAGGGGGAGACGGAAAGGGAAGTGAGGTGTGCGAAGAGCCGGTTATAAGAAGAAAATGGCGCTGAGGAACAGCAAGACGCTCAGTGACCATTCGGCTGCAAATTCTGCCTCGAGGTTCTAGTAAGACGCCGTGCGAGAACTCTTCATGAAAACCGGGTAGGCCTGACTCGGACTTGTAGCCGAGCCCTGTGATGGCCAGCAGAGAGTGCTTGCCTGGAGCAGTCACCATATCAACAACCACTGAAGTCACTTGACCTCCGAGTCTTCCGGTGGACGTGGACTTAGCCCTTGCTTAGCCGTCATCCTGTGTCGTTATCCGTACACGCCGCTCACTCGTGACTCTGATGGTGACAATCATTGATCTACCACATCCTGGTTCTACATCATTCCTGCCGTCTCTGCTAGCCCATATACGTGCTGTTGCTCCTGGTCTGCCACTCGAGCCTATCATTATCCAGGTTTTACTTCTTTGTATCGTTTCAGGGGATAAAAATCTTATCCTGCGGACTCGCGAAGAGGACATTGGTCTCGTGTCCAGGCTTACAACTATCGTGAGCATGCTGAAAATTTACGCTTGTCGCATCTCAATATTAATAACAACCAGTCGCTTACATCCATCTTCGGTTACATCACCCACAAACTTAGATGTCATGCTGATGCAAAGTCTCAGACGCCCGCTAAATTTTTACGATCTCTCTTTATCTCACCCCCGCTAGCTGTCACCGCCACCGATGGCTCGCTATCACCCTCGCACAGGCACCATCGTTCATCTACGACAGTGCACAGCAGGAAGTCCTCTTTCCCGATGTCTATATCCTTTCCAAGTGACGTTGCGCGGTCCATTCAGCATACCTCGCAACTAGCCTCTGATGATCTGACTGCCAGTGCTGATGGCGGACCGTTCACAGAAACCCGCTCCATGTCAACGCGCCTGAGCCTCCAAACTGAACCCTCCGTACCCAATATTGGTTCTAGTGGCAATGTGGCAATCCATCACCGTCACACATCGCATGTCAACTCAGATGTGCTTAAGATACCATCTGCAATTGTCGTTTCTGGATTAGAACATGCTAGCTTACCTGCGCAGCGTGCTGTCCTACGGACTCTTGCAGAGAAGAAGCTCGTTGTAGCAGATAACCACTCAGATGCCGAGCCAGAATTGCAGCTCCATCTGCCAGACGACTTTATCATGGTCTATGTATGTCGCTTAGATCCATACGAGAAACCGCCCATATACAACAGCCTGGTATGTACCTTCTACACGGTGTTATGTGTCATCTTATATATTCTAGCTCGACTGGTTTGCTATGAGTACGCCTATCAATGTTCAGCTATCCACGCGAGCCGCGATGCATAATTATCAACCTCACCGCACCTCAACACCATCCACGGCCCTATCATCGCCCTCAATACCAGGGTATCCATTCCCCAACGTAAATATGTCAGGCCCACCGACCCCTCCACCACCAAACAGCTCCACGCCCGTAATACCTGCCACGTTCTTGACAAGGCTAAAAAGCCTATGTGCCACCGAAGTTCGCATGCGCCCGCCGCTAGAAATATACCTCGCAGATCTGTTTACTGCCACGCGGCATTTTGGTGCGCTAGACGCCATGATGCTCACTGCACGTGCGCGCCAAGACGCTGAGGTCCTCGCGCGGGCCGCTCGGGTGCTCGGGGTCGATCAAACAGGGGCAGAACTGATCAAGGAAGTGTCGGTCGGTGTTCTAGAGCGCACTGACGAGGACAGCACCGAACGCGGGTACCCCCACTCCAGCACGAACACCCAAAGTTTTGAAGCGCTTATCGATGGCTTCGCACTGCCATTCGATATACCTGATGTGACTAGCGTGCACACCCACCGCAGTTCGCGGAGTACGCCTATCGAAGATGAGGAACTGCTAGAACTGGATGTGTCCGAAGCGGATGTGGCGAGGATTTTTCCGAGGGTGGTGTCGCATCGTGTCAGGGTAAGGGACTCGCCTGTGGATGAAATCCTGAGCAGCGCAGTTTGCGGGGCTGTAATTCGACCTGGGATCATACAAAAAGGGATGAATTCAGACTGGGAAGAGGGACCCATTGACGTGCATGATCCAGATACCGTCTGGGAGCGGGAAACAGTCAAAGATATATTGGTACATGTACTTGCCAAAGTATGACTTAACATCCCCTGTTGGTACGGTACTAATCTGCCTGTCGGACCGATGAAATAACAGTTTTTATATCATGAGGCGATGACTTGGAGACAGGACCATTTACAGCCGTCATTAATTAGTGGCGGCGGAAGCACGAGGACGCTACGCCGCATGACTAAGAATTGGCTTTCTTTCCTGGCTTCACCTCACAAAACCAACCAGTCACGAAATTTGAAGACCTCTTTTTTTGCCCGCGAGCTTTCCCTATTCTCAGACAGACTCGAATTCGTTATTCAAAGGATTTGACTACGATTGCCATAAAGGGTAACTTTGACCCCAACTCGTGCTACAGCGAGTCAGTGAGTCCGCGATTGAGAAAAATGTGTTATACGGACACGGAACGGTACATTAGTGCGGTTAACGGAAACCTAAAATAAGCTTGGAGAAATAACAATTGTGTGAAATCCTACAGCTCTGGGTCAGAAGCAGAGGAAGTTTGCGTCCAAAACTGTATTGCCGGACGTGTATGGCAGATCAATTCCCCACGATGACAAAGGGAGCTGTAGATCCTGGAAAAGGTGCCAGCCGGGGTACTGTGTGAACAAACCAAATTGATCAAGCCCGTCAACGAACACGATGAGGCCCTGGAATAATTTCTTGAAGTGGTATGCTCGTGAAAATTGGATCAGGAGCACCACGTCACATACAATTAAACGATCTTCATCTACCACTTGTCTGCCACGCTTGAATTATGTAGGCTGATGACACGCTTATTGATTCGGTCTCTTGACGTTGCTTGTGTTCCATCAAACGTTCTGTCAAACGGCTCCAGCACATACCGAGCACAGGGCCAAGTCGTAGTATTCTGGTAGCGGTAGGTGTTTACAACGGGATGACAATGAAAAGTACTAGTGGAAAAATGGAAAAGATGTCCACGCGCTGCGTCTCGGGAAAACCATCCATGTGGGATTGTTGATGTGTTTCACCTTGCCATTCGCTCACTCCAAACATACAGTGTCTGCACAGAAATCATGGGATCCCAACAATTGAACACATCCAAGAAAAACATACCTACTTCCGAATCACAGCAACTTCGACAACATGAGGACTTCGACGATAGGAAGTACTTTGCCTTGGACATTCTGAGAGGTCGATTACTTCATTGGTGTCGGGTGAAGAGCGGAAGAGCAAGGATAGGCCGCCAAGGGCTGCGTCTGGACGTGACCGGCCTCAGGTGTTGCTGAGGTCGAGGTTTTTTATCTGTGTTCGGTGGAGAGCGAAGGTATGAGGATAGCAGATCGAGAAGCGCATGCGAGCATAATTTTGAAGGCACTTGGAGTTGCTGAGGTTCGGTCACCTCATCATCGTTGGGTCGAAAGCGGTGGAAGAGCTAGGAAAGATGAGCGAGCGTGACCCTGAAGGCACTTCGGGTTGCTGAGGTTTGGTCACCTCATCATTGTTGGGTCGAAAGCGGCGGAAGAGCGAGGAAAGACGACCGGGGAGTGCAGAGGGGTTGAGATGGGCACCATGCGTTGAGGGTCAAGTGTAAAGAGGTCTGAACACAGAACAAGAACTAATTGATAGAAAAGGTTGATGACGCACATATGGAACATTATCTTGTGTGTTGCCAACAAAAAAAAAACCAGTGGCAGTCCATCGACACCCTCGTCGGGACATCGCGTAGCATCAGCCTAGAATATCGATGATATAACAATAGATGAAGTTGAGAAGCATACCAGACTAGGGGAGAGAGAACTAGAAATAGAGAACGGCTAGCTTCAACTGTGACTGTACATTGGACAAAAGAACCGAATGCCCCAATACTTAGAGTCGTAAGAACATTAAAGCGTGTTTGTGTTTCTAGCACAATGGAACAAACACCAACAAGCTATAATGCTCTTACAATGCTCGATGACCAATCCCCGTCCGGACTGCAGGCAACATCCTGCATCCCTAGTATGAACTCAACGCCTGGAACCGGCTGGGGACTAAGGGATAAGTTTCTCGGGAAATAGTGCAGCGATAAACCAGGGAAAGGGAAGCGCATCAAGCCACCATTTCTGCGTCGCCGACTGAAAGCTCTGCCGGGAGATCTAAAGCGAACAATTGCGGAGTGACCAATACATGAATTGCACGTCCTATGATTTGATCATGGGCTCAAACCATGAGACTCAGCCAGCGTCCAACGTGGAAGACTGGCCACAGGACATCGGTTTTTTCACCGGACTCCTCGCATGCGCCACCACGATTTCAGACAGTTGTCAAGCTTTGGCATTGCCAGTATTCATAGTCCGCAGAAGGAAAATGACAGTATGAGATTGTGTTTGTGAAAGATGGAGCGCCATTGGATGGGTAGACGGAGTATAATACGTATACTTACCTAGTAATTACCAGCTTCGAGCGGGACAGTGACCCAAGTGGGGAATTTTAAACGACGATGAGACCTAGATTGAGTCGATTGGGATGTCACTGACAGAATAATTTGACCCAAACGCACCTACAGGCTACAGGCCCTTGGAAGCGCACTCTGAAACCCTTCTGCGCTGTCGATGCGAATGTGAGTCGCGCGTTCCAGTGATGACGATTTTTCATGATACTTCTCGGACACGAATCCGATTTGAACTCATCGTGAGTACTGTGCTAAAAACGAGCTGATGTTTGTGAGCTAAAGGTAACTCGGGCTTTACCGAAGACTTATGAGTAAGTTGTTCTGTCAAACAAACTTGCCTGCTGTAACTGAGTCAAGACCTGTCCAAAGTCTAAACTGATGACCACTTCGTCTCTAGTACGGTATCCACTAGAAACGGGCTACTGACCACTCTGCACCAGCTTGCAGAACAGCTACTTCAACTTTTCGACAAATTCCAATAGAAGAACCTACAGCGCCATGACAAATGGTCCTCCGCCCTCCCAAGCAGGTCCCTCACATTTTCATTCCAACCCATCTGAAACGTCAGCACAACAGCCGGCTCACATAGTCCCCGTTCCAGCGTCTAGCACGACTTTACATCAGACTGTAACACCAAACCCTTCCTCGCAGTTTCAGTCTGTACAGTATGGGCCTGCGACTCAGGGACAGAATCCTCAAGGCTACTACGCGATGAGCTACACACCCAGTGGGTGGCAAAACACGTGGCAGGTCCCCTCTTACCCGTACATGACGTCCGGTAGTGTACCAGGCCAGCAGACACACTACGTGACTCAGGTTCCCTATGCTCAATATCAACCTCCTGCTATAACCTACCAGCCGCGTCAGAGGAACAAGGTTGCACAAAAACCGCGTTCACCGACCCCAGAGCCTGAATTACATCGTCATTGGGATGAAGTGATACGGTCTTTCTTAAAGAAGGTTGGGATGAGTCAGGCTTTGAAGGGGTTCGAGGATGATATGGTAGTTATGAATGCGGATTGGGAAAGGCAGAAGGTTCCTGGTGCTATTGGTGATTTAATGAAGGATCTTATGGTGTGCGCTTCGCAACTTTGCTGCGCTACCTACCAAACTATTTTCCTTTTCAGAACTTGGGGAAAACGAAAGGCAGCGAAACGCTCCAGGAGCGACCACTGGAGGAACGAAAGCTCGATTATGTTCATCTCTCTAGCGGTGCCGAACCCCAGTCTCAGACGTCGGTGAGTTTTCTGTCTATTTGACCTTCATCGTAGCTTCTAATCCATTCTAGATAACAAGATCAATATCCCAATTCCTCGCGCAAAATCGCGCGAGGAATGACGCCTCTAATCGCACAGAGTTTCTCGAATCTCTCGCTCAAAAGCGACGGCGACTAAATATTGATCCAGACAGTACCGAGCCCATACCGTCCTGCGCCCGAACAGATGCAAAGCACCTCGACCGCGACGTGCAGATGAAATATGATATTGCAAAGAATGAAGATGGACCTCTCCGACGAACTATGAAAGGCGTAGCCGGCGATAAGGGCAGGCAGAAAGAGCTTCTCGCCCTACACGATGACGCAGAAGGCGAACAGCAGCCTGCAACGGACCAACGAGTGAAAAATATCGAAGAACATCTTGCCGTCCGCTATGGTAGGTATGTGGTATATTGTATGAACGGCACATTCTAAAAAGAGACATAGTCCCTGCTCCACCACGAACGCTCCTGTCGCGTCTCCGACTGCTTGAGGACCATCTCATACAGCTCGAGAAGGATTACCCGCCGTGGGCTGCTTTACATTTTAACCAGCCAAATCGCGGTGTATGTTATTCTTTTATTAGATATGACAGACGTTCACTCACGCGGAGCCCAGTGGCCCCCACCTCCACGCCAGACACCGATTATAGTTCCTTCGCACATTATTACAACAACAAAAGAGTCTAAGACTGATATCCCGCAACAGGAACTATCATCTTCCAGCCCTACCGAGGAAACGTCGCACACAAAAGTGAAGAACAAGAATAAATCTAGCTTACATCGAGCGGTGATGGAAAAATTGGAAATACAAAAGGCGATGAGTGATCTTGGGGTCCGCAGGTCTAATTGTCAGTGGCCATATATTTGTCAAAGGATTAATGGTGGTAACATTCACCTTGTTGGAAACATCTAGGAACGTGTTCAAACTGTCCGATCCGCAGTCAGTGTCGCCCCTGGTCGCCCTCGTACATCAGAGTCATCCACTAACAGTGTCGTGTTCTCTCATTCCGCAGCCAGTATCCTCTTTCTTCCCCGTGGGTCTGCAGCCAAAAATAAACAGGATATTTAACGCTTGGTTAAATTGAGAGTCGGACGGTGCGACAAACACCACCTGGCTTGTTCTGGTAGTACATAGTGACCGGAGCACTTGCATGACATAATTTTTAGATGATTTGGTATAATAATCTAATGACCTATCCATAACCGTTTCTGTAAACACGTTAGGATATATACAGTGTACAACCGATTACCGTCTGAGGCAGGTGACGCGTGTTTAAGGGAAGCGTTACACCGTTCACTTGCTACTTTCGGACGTGCTTTCGGCTGCCAATCGGTTGCTCGTCCTGGCTCGTCAGCCTCGTGGTAGATGTATGAGTTAATCTGCAATCAGTCAGTAGGACGATGCGCCGCGCGCGCAGTAATTCAAGCACCAATATGAGTTACAAGACGCATGGCTGCATCCAAATAGCACATGATGATCCCGCCAAGCAAGTTGGGTGTAAGTTTTAAGCATGGCACCGAATGGCCATGGGAATTTCATTAAGGCAGTATGCCTTCTGGAGCTGCGTCCAACTCTGTGAACCTCCATGGACTGAAATAGGACCATCCTTATCTTTCCACTTTTTCGATGTGAAGGCGAAGACTTGATTTAATCATCGGGGATATTTGCCAACGTGAACGATTATTCCTGCGGGGAAAAGAAACCCACGACACCGTGTAGAACGACGATAGTAACTTGAAATAACCTGAAGGCGCATTTGCATCAAATGCGTTCACTGATAACTGATGAAGCCTCTCGTCCACACGAGTCGGATGGAGAAACTGAGCAATTCGACGGACGTAAAACCAGCGCGGACCGGAGATATGCCTTAATCGCTGCTCGGGTGCGTATCTCGTATGTAACATCCTATCGGTAAGCGAAGTGTTAAAAGTGTCAGGCGATTTTTTTACACTTTCTTGATCTCGTGGCGAAGTGGCAAGGTGCCTTCCGAAGGATGATGAAAGATGTCGAGTAGAAACTTGGTTGCAGGATAGAAATTGGTGCATGAGAGTACTAGATGCACGCACATTGGAATATACGACGGGAATTTATGAACAAGGGACAGCGACGACAGAAGAAGTGAAACACAATTTATGCCGTCACGGTAGCAATGTGATAGGAACCCTGGATAAGCACCTACATACTGACCATCAATCCCCTGTCTAGGCCAACGTGGCAAGGGATTCGGGAACCGCCCTGCAGATGCGAAACGTGGTCAAAAAGTTTGCTACAACAGTATTCAATGGACACAGCCACTGGGTGTGGTGAGTCACCGTATTACCCGACGGCAGGCGAATTACGAGTGGTGGAGGCCATGAAACCATCATCATCATCTGGGACATCAAGAACAAACGGAGGGTATTCGATCCTCTGGTGAAACATACAGACACGAGAGGCTTTGGTCTCTCCTGTGCATCGTCCTGAACGCGTACCCATATGAGGTAGACCTGACAAATGATATAATTTATTCATTCTGAGCGTTACTGACACTATGAGGAAATACAAACTAACCGCAATCATGAGAGCAACTGTGACAACCAACGCAACTGCGGATGCCCAGGATCAGTGTAAACAAATGATAATTGAAACTCGAAGACTAGCGGCGAAAGTAACTATTCCCTTGACTACGCAGCATAGATGTAATGACCGCCGATACATCTTGATACCTCTTGATACATGCCTTGACCGTAATCCGCGAAATCCGTGATTTGATTTGTAGTAGGATTAACAACTCCGTGGCTGCTACAAATTTGAAGCAGGAAGTTTCCGGTTGATTTGATCACAGCTTGTTGGCAAGAGTCTGCATTGTGCGAAGAGTGTACATGAAGCCTTGAGCTGGCAGCTGCTGACGTCCCCCCTGGATACAAAGTATCCCGGGCCGAACATGCCTTCCTCAGTTTTACGATACGCTCCACACCCTGAAAACGAACTGAGCTCACAGACGGGCAATACCGGAGGGTAGGCCCGACGGTCATGAAGAACGTATCTTCCATAAAACCAAGTACAAAGACATGGACAGGCTGTTCCAGCCAAGGATATTACCAATGTGAGATGCAGACTGACAATGTCAGGGCAGGAACCTGACCGTTCTCTGTCAGCGGGCTCCGAATCATCCAGGGTGGTATTCATTGAGTATGATATCATAGGCCAAGTTGGAGTGTCGATTGGTCTGATAGTTGAATATCTTGCCAGGACCAAGGGACCGTGAAAATCATAGTGTGGAACGCATGCGTCGGTATATACACAGCCATGACGCATGACCTGTGGATGCAACCAAAAGCTTTGGTTGGGCCGAGCTAGTTCGAATTTTAATCAAAAATAGTACTCGTATTCCTGGTATAAATATTAGAACGATACGTTCAATTATTGGCAGAAGCACTGTACTTAGAAATCATTTGTGGACAGAGCAATGGGTTCCGAACTCAGGTTCAGGTCTCAGGCCTAGGTTTCATAAGTAACTTGAAGGTGGAAAGATGAAGACCGGAATTCGTGTGTGTGGATGATGAGTCAACGAAAAAGGAAAAGTGTGGACACCTGGAGACACAGCCGGAGCATGAATCCATTAGCCGACCAGACCTCGTCAGTGTGCTTGCTGTGTAGTTCTGTACTGACTGCGATGACCACAAATCCTTCACACATCTTGATTGCGCGAAATTCACGAGGGCCAAACAATATCAATCCATCAGCCTCCCTCAGTTCACCTACAGAAACCCATGCAGCAGCTTCAGGTATATTCCGTTCCTCGGGCTCACCTCCATGGTTGCTTGAGGAATGTGAGACCGACGATCTGGTCACTGAACTGAGTTTGTATGACTCTGAGGAAGGTATAGAGATCGACGAAACGTTTACTCGCAAAGGAAGATTCCCCGGAACCGTCAAGATTGTGGTCGAAGGCACCACTTTCTGGTGAGTGGCACGAACTGCTGTGGCCTACGTGTAAATATTCACCCACGAATTTAGGGCACACAAAGAAGTCCTTATCTTTGCGTCGCCTTTCTTTGAGGCTGCGCTGAGTGGCAGCTGGGCCGAGACGGGAAGACCACAGTCAATGTCTTCAGTTATCACTATCTCGCAGCCTCCCCCCATTCCAGGGGAGAAAGGCATTGTCGAGACGCCCACAGAAATGACATTCACACGCGAGGATTCATCTGATACCGAGTCTCCTGTAGAGATTGAAAACCCTCCGAGGAGCGATACCGACAGTAGCATGAGTGGCAGCGAGGATGGCGAAGCTGACGTCAAGGCCAGTGCTCGCGACAACAGTCTTGCAAAGCTGCAGGGTGCAACCAACAATCGAGAAACTTTATCAAGCCGCGACACGAAAGGGAAGCAGCGACTGGATGGTAGGCCATCGGTTAGACGCGGGTCTCAGACAGCACATGCAACCGTCAAGCGGCGCCGGCGTACTAATTGTCATGATGCTGTCATAGTTCTCAAAGAGGAGAAAGTGAGTTCAGAGTTGAATTACACTGCAGGTTGCTTATCTCGCGTAGGCTAACACCTTTCACGATTTCCTGAAGTTTGTCTACCCTCAGTGAGTAGTGTCTTCATAGGCACCCTTCACACCAATCCTTTCTCAGTCTCCAGTGCACCATAACCTGGAAGAATGTAGAAGGCCTTATGAATATTTCTCACAAGCTTTGTGTTCCGACACTCCAGCAGGAATGCCTCACTTTCCTTCTGACCCACGCTGCCGGAAAACCTATAAAGGCTATGCGGATTGCAGAACTTTTTGAGGAAGAAGAGCTCTACCGCGAGTCAAGTCGCTTCGTGCTTGACAATCCAGGCGGGTGGTCCGAAGAAGAGCTTAGCACCCTTAGCCAAGAGACTCTGCTGAAGCTAGAGAAACGGTGGGCCCTCTGGTTGATGTGACTATGCACACCTGATCTTATGGTGCTGTTCACAGGAGAAACTGGTTCCTTGAGCGAGTGCTTAAACTTGGATTAACCCCACTCGCAAAGGAATATCAATGCGTAAGTCCCAGTCGGACATGCGATCATCTTGTTGACGCTTCTTAGTGCGCCACCTGCCCTGATTCTGTTATTTGTGCTCGTCTTCTCGAAGAAAAATGGAAACAAGCATACAATGCCGTTTTCCGGTTTGGTGGGTTGGCATCGCGCGCATATGTATCGCATGCTCAACGCATCCATAGGTCCTTGTCAACCCTCTATGGTATATCGCTATTTAAGAAACCTGGAGGGTGTCAGTCCACCGCTCGCCCTTACGCACCTTACGTGTCAGACAACAGCCAAGGCTTTCACTGCAACTCGTGAGTTGTGCTTTTTCTTATGAATCGCCTTAGTTGACTGCTTCTCAGTTTTTGACAGGATGTTCTCTCTGGGAATCCGCAGCGATGCTAATGTCGCTCCTCTTGGTGCACGTGTTGCTGCAGTAGCAGCCGCAGCTACCACCGGTCCTCGCCGACACTTTCTCTTCTGTACCCTGAAGCCTGAAAAAGCTGTCCCTCGCATCAGACGATCTCGAGAACTGCTCTAGACACGACTCCTCGATCAGTTTCCGGTGCTTCCAGTGTTTCATATCTGCATTGCTTTCCACTGCTGGGATCCATCTATAATCTTCCATCTCATCATTACTGGGCTAAGTGCTATAGCCTCGTCATCATTCCTTCATATATGACTTATGTATTCCATAGAATCTTTATGTATTTCCCTGTGTTCCACATAATGGAGACTGGAATTAATTACGCTTCTGTGTTCATCTGATGGTCGTGTGGACCAGAATACACATTACTGTTTTCGGAACTTCAAACGAAGGAGCGTTGAACTAGCATCGGCATTGAAGGTTCACTTGCCATGCGGCCATATTAGAGGCCGTCCTTTTGATGTGTGGCAAAGATTTGGCCATCTTCACAAGAGTTTCTTGCGCACTTGTCGAGAGATCGCAAGTACTGGTAGCGCTTCATGGACGTGAGTAATGACATGAGCCACGAGGCTACTTATGCGTGATGAGCCAGTGACCCATCAATACGTGGCGACGCAAGGCCTCGCCCCTGGTTCGTGCAAATCCTCGTAGCGCTGCGCCTATGTTCATCACTCCTCAGCTTCTGCAGCGAAGCTGAAGGCAAGGGTATGTAACCCTGTCACAGGTTTGACTGAGTCGTGGCTCATGCCCCTTGCGTACAAGTACTTGGGCCCCCGTCCTTCTAAGTGTCGGTTGGTTTCGGTTGGTTTCTTTCACTTACTCACATCGTGCACTACACCGTGGTCTGTTTTCGCTACTTGTGAAACTTCGGTCTGGTCATACTTCCTTAACAATACCAACCCATCGTCCCAAACACAGTCAAGATCACTTGTCCGACAGACTAGGAGCATCGGGGACTTCGTCCCAAACCAATTTTAAGGGACCGGATACATCTCAACAAATCATAGCGAAGAGCTGCCTCGCCTTTGTCGACGACTACAGCCTCAAGGTAGAAGCACTCGTCGATACTGTTGCCAGAGTATTATCCAACACGCCTGGACGAAGAGTAGTGCTACTATGGTGGAGCTACACGCCACCATGCTCGACCGCTGGGAGTTAGAGAAAGCTCGAGCTAGCGGGAGGTCAGCAGGTAGATTCCCTCTTCCAGAGGGTAATAGGAGTCGAGAAGGACATGCTGAGCGAAGAGAACCTGCTCGGAAGCGCACCAAACTTGACTTCTCATTCCTGGGTCAGCTCAAACCGCTCTCAGCCAACCTTGAGCGAATCAAGAGATTCTTGCCATTGAACTGGTCACAGGACCAAAAGGGGTTTTACGCCACCTCATGTACCACAGTTTTGTCCCAGAATTCCATGAGTCCAGGTGGGCAGAAATTATCGCAGGCAGGTACGTCGACCTCGGTATCGTTCACACCATCATCGCCACTTCTCGAGCGGTCAAAAAGCACACAGAAACCGTCGGAAAGATGGAAATATGTCATGGTAGTGACGGAGGTTGCCACTAGTATGAAGATTGCCACCTAGTCAAAGTGGATCGCAGCATGGAACCGAGCGGCTCGCGCTCTTAGGTTCGCTTTCCCTCACTGAACGGCTGAGCTCGACGCATACTATGAGTGCATCTCCAGTATGATATTCGCGCAGTCCGACAAAGCCGCCCATGGACAAATCATTCTGTTTGATAAGGCAGTCAGGAATAGAGTCGGATCACCACGCAGATACAAACTCTGCGACTTCGATGCCTTCCAAGACATACATCGTATGGCTATGTTTTTCCACCCTCTGTAATTCTGTTTGTAATAAATGTGATCAAGTACCCCGAGCATGGAGTGGGAGACTCCGTTTGCCCTAAATAGAGTCCGATCCACGGAGCGTAGTGAGGTTCGAATAATTTCAAGTATCCGACGACAGTAACCAGGCATCTACGCTGTTGCTTGATCAGGTGCAGCAGTATCTGCCAATGAGTGGCCAATTGAATTCAAATAGAGTACACACCATGTAAGTTATAAGTTAGGGTTGTAACGTCGAAGTGCACCTTGTTCGATCTGTTGCTAAGAAGTATTGAGCAGATACACTACCCGACAATAAGCAAAGGACAGCCATAAAGACCAATGTCATAGTACCCGAGAAAAAATACGAAGTATACAATAACATACGAAAAGTCCGTCCAAAATAGAATGTGAGAAATCAACGGGATATCTGCGACTGGAAAATGGAGGGTGCGTTATCTACGAGCCATTCAATCATCATAGCCTTGCCAGCCATGTCACTGAATTCAGAGCCAGGATCTGAAGAACGCATTAGCGTGGCTAAATTCAAACGTCAGCTTTGAGTGAAAGTAAACACAAGCGAGAAAGGCGTACGCCCGAAGACCACTCCCAAGTTCCTCGCATTCATGAGATTTTTGTCGCTGTGTTCCAATACACTGTACCGACGTTAGTTAAACGTCCGTGAGTTGCAAGAATACTCCTACCGGTATAAATGCAATACAAGCAGGCGTAGAGTGTGATAGTGCTCGCTGGGAAGGCGGTTGACCAATTCCTGCAGGTATTGGGTTTTGAGTCCGGGATCCTTGAGTGAAGCGGCTGAGATAAACTCTCCATGAAGGTCATAAGTCAAAAGAGGGACAGGTAATTGACGGAAATATGTCTTTAAGACGGAAGTGACGCTGCAGATATCATTGAACCGATCGTCGTCGCGCAAATCAAATGCCCCATAGTCCCCTCGCTCGAATAGCTGCATGATCATCTTCGTTTGCCCAGAACCGCCAGTTTTGCGATAGATACCCTCGTAGTCCAGTGCTGACATCTGCGTCAACCGGGTGCAGGTTAATATAGATCATATTTGCTTACCGAGTGCCTCCACCGCGTCGATGCATTTTTCTACGATAACAGGGACTCTCCGTTCACCCCACTTTAAATCCGATTTCACTTGTTCTACAAGATCACGACCAAACATAGAGGGAGCTAAAACCTGACTTCAGACTTGAATGTCGGTAAGACGGTCAAATCACTCACGAGGTTGTGTAATCGCATCGTCTCGGCGAGGGGGCTGTTGAGAACATGCTACATACACTTGATTCACGCAGCGAGGATGCACGGATATATGGCAGACTGAGGAGCTGTTAGCAAAGTGGACATAAGAGACCGAGAGATGACGTGCCTGAGCATCGAAACTGAGAGCCCCATAGCTTGTCTCCACAATGTTCGCACCGTGTAAAGCGGAGTACGCTCGTCTGGTTGAAGGAATGAGCTACTCGACCTTTGCCCTTCTGATCAATATCAATTGACGAAAGTGAGGGATCTCGACCTCTAGCCATAGGCCACTTGAACTTTGCAGACTTCAGCGTCGAGGGTAAGGAATCTGCTATCTCGGGGCGGCTAGCCTTGTTGAATTTGACCTCTGAATCCTCGACCAATGTTGTCGTGCTGCGCGCTGCCAAGCCATTGAGTGATGAGGACATTGATGGTAAATCAGATTGAGGGTGTTCGCGGTCAAACGATGTGCTCTTTTCGCGAACGAAGTTTGCTGCTGATTCGTTCTTCGAACCAATGACGTCCATAGTAGGTGTTGCAGAGCGAGAGGTCTCTATTCGACGCACATACTGAGCACTGAGCTGCGCCAGTTCTTCGTTTCGAGCGTTAAGGACAGTGGTCTCCTCGAGGAATTGTTCGCGGGCAGCTTTCAACTCTGCCACCTCTCTGATGAGAGCCTCGCGCTGCTGGGTGAGAGGAATGAGCTCGTGCTGATACTGCGTCTTGATGTTGTCCAAGCGCATGGTCAAAGACCGGCTCATCTGTGCGGCAGGTATCTCACCCGAGTTTGTAACGCTAGGGCAACTAGGATTCTAAAATGAGTGTTCAGTGACTTCAAAGGAAGTATCGTAACATCACTTCTTTGACGCGCATAGTTCTTCAAGCTCTGCTAAAGTCATATCTCGCTCCGCTTTCAGATGGGACAGATCGTGCTCCAACAGATCCAGCTTTTTGGCAAGGTCTTGGGAAAGCTGTCGTCGTGTTTCCAACCTGTTTGCTTCGCCGTTGAGAGCAGTCAACTTTGCAGCTTGACCAGACAGCAAAACACGCAGGCGGGTGACCTCTGCTTCGGCATTCCGTCGAGCAACAAGTTCGCGGTCATGCTCCTTCTGGGCCACGGTAAGACCCTCGATATATTGATGGCTCGCCCTCTAAAGAAACATTAGAACAAGCGACTCTGGAGTGGATTGTGTCTACCTTTGTGCCGTCATACTTGTATTTGAGCTCTACATACTCTATCCGTCGTTGCTTCATCGACGTAATGATGGTCCCGACGAAGTTCTTGTCCAATTTCAATTGCTGATAGCCATGTTCGCTTGCGTCATCGAGAACCTCATGAAGGCGACGAATCACAAGATCATACGAATCGCTGGAAACAGGCGTTGAAATGATTGAATCGGGTGAAGTGACGACGATGCGCGCATTAGGATTCAAAGATGCATTCGAGTCCAGCCTCTCGTGCCTCGCTCCATGACCGTGAAGTGAGGGATAATGCGACTCGGAAGAAGAGCGGCCTCTTGACGAAAAGTCATGAGACAAGCTTGAAAGCAGATCTTTCGCCTCAGCATCAAGAGAATTCGGGGGATCTTGTTGATGATCATGCGACTGTAGAGATGTGGTGGGAATGGTTCGCTCCAGACAATCTTCAGCTCCGTTGATACGGTCGACACTGGCCGTACGCCTTGGGCTTCGTGACTTTCCATTGGCGCCACTAACTGCTGCTGCACTAGGTAACGATTCATCCTTGCAAGAATCATCTCCCTCGGCAATCTGATCGAGCGATTTGAGAGATGGAATTCCGCCCACCGACTTCAGAAAGTCTGAGAAGTCCGAGCCCGTCATGGAAAAGCGAATAGGAGGAAGGAGAGCGGGCGCGATAAACGTTGCTACCGATGTGCGTTCGACTGGCGAAGATTCATCCGAGTTAGAATCTACATGTGACATAGCAGATGCATCGGGATCAATGTCCAGCTTGAGCTCATTTGCGCGTGCCTTTGCCCTGTACTCTTTGGGTGGGACAGGAGGAGCAGGAACAGTGGGTGAAGGACTATCGTCTGAAGACTTGCGACTGCTATCCCCTTCTGCATCCGTGTCTGTACCACTCTCAATCCCGTGAGGAACATCCGCTCTATGGGATGGGGATGTTGGAGTAACTACGCCAGAGCGATCTGGTACTGAGCCACTGGGTGCATTATCCATGCGCAATGTTCTCTCGCTCGAAGGGCCAGAGGGGGACAGACGCCCATCAATTTGCTGAGTATGCAAGCCGTTGGCCGAGTTTCTTGCATGGTTCTGTGAGTCTGGACGAGTAGAAACTTTCTCCAGATTAGGACTTATCCGACGTGATTGGGTAGTCGGGCGGGTATAAGGTGGTGCGGACTGGGGTTGGGGAGGGTCATGCGACATTGTGCGGATACGACCATCAGGTGATGCTCGCCCATTTTGTAGAGGAGGAGGAGCAGGTGACGGAGGAGGAGAATGGTATATGGTCGAGCCCGAGGCGTTGTCACGAAGTAGACTGATATTGGATGCCCGGCGGGATGAGAACGAATCGGAAAAGAATGGCTTGGAGGGAGATGGAGCAACGGGTGAGTCGCTACGGTTTGCAGGTAACGTCTGCGACCGAATGATCTGTTCTGGCAGAGAAAGTCCAGCTGTGGTAGGAGGTCGGGTTAAATTCTTATAATCCAGAGCAAGTCCTGGGTTAATGGACCGCCGTTTCTCACTGCGAGACGTAACGCCATTCGGTACACTCAGGCTAGGCTGGTCCAAAGAATCATTCTCCGTGTGTCCTTTCTTTGCGAAGAGAATGTTCAGTGGCCGAACACCGTCGTCATAGCTCTTTCTCCTAGAGAGTGCGCTAGACGGATCCGCAATCGATGATGGATTTAATAATGTCCCTCCAACTCCATCCTGAACCTGCAGACTCTCTAAAGGAGATATAGGAACAGACTGAGACGACACCTGTGGGCTCGACGGGCCTGAATCATCGAATATGATCACTTGGGTATGATCAGCGCCACCGTCGTCGCTGTTGTCGGGGGGTGCGATGGTTACTGCGAATGATTGTGATTGCGCATCACGTGATGAGGCAGGAAGTTTATGCTGGATCGACCGTGGGCTTGAAGGAAAGATCGACTGTTGCGCACCATTCTTGGCTGATGTTTGAGGAGGTTCATCCTGAAGTGGTGATGATTTTCGTTTTCGTTCCAACGCTGACAAGGCGTCCTCTCTGGGTTGATTGAGACTCCTCATGGACGGAGTATCCCGAAAAGTCGTCGCTGAAGGCTTTAAACGCACAGACGAAGACGGTGGCGAAATAGCTTGTGGCCGATCGGACACCTATGAAATGACGTCAAAAAATCGGTCCAGAGCGGTCAGCTCCGCTTATATGTCTCCACCTACCGCGTTCCCGGCCAAGAATTCTCGTGCCTCTCGTTCTCGTGTCGAAGATGACGCACTGCCCTCAGCAGCCTTCTCCCGTTCGCGCTTCCGTTGTGCATGGCGGCGGATCTTGGCCATGCGCTCATTATGACAAGTCATGCAATAGATTCCGTGACTGGTTTTGGCGAACACTAGTTCGTCAATTCTGTTATGGCAAACCTTGCAATTAAAGCAATGTGCGTGGTATGAATCGTCTCCGGTCATGATAGCTTCGTCGAGGATGGGTTGGTGGCAGACATTACAATTGTACGAACAGTTGGCGCAGATTGGCGAGCCATCTGAAAGTAGTAGCAAATTCGTGTCAGCGGTCACCTGTTGATGACATTTCGCGCATTTAAAGCAGTCGACATGAAAAAATGACTGTCTAAATACGCGATGGGTGATCCGCAGCGCAAGTACAGTTAAAACGCGTATCGATGATAGTAGCTGTTAGCTCACCCAAACGCGACAACCAAACCTCCATTCTCGTTCACGGCATACTGTTTGCAGCCCGGACAGAGTCTGTTCTCGAGGGACGAGATTGAATTCAGGGCGACCTGTTGAGACATTGAAGTTGGGTTCCTTGGCCAAAAATCGTGAAGCCGTAAGTGAGAATAATTCGGATATCTTATTGAAATTTCAAGAGAGAGAAAGGACAGAAGGGTGCGAGCAGCGGGGGTATTGAATTTGAGCCAGCTCACGTAGGACGCGTGTTGTTGAAAGAAGGACTTTAGCTAGTTGTCAAGTGCCCAATTGATGGTAGCCGACTCGATGGCGGGCACGATGACGAGGTATAAAGGCTGGGGTATTTGGTCGCGGTGAGTGCAGTATACGTAGTAGGCACCGTTGCTCCTAGACAGCGTAGTAGAATGAATGTTTTTTTATGTAAAACAAGATAAACCATCTATTTGATGTAAGTGATCTATTTTATCCCACGCTTCAAGGAGGTCGAACTGTTTCACAATATTAATCAGACAAATCCACACCCGTTGTGCCTTCGGCACAGGAAGCAAAAGGATCCAAAGGCTACATCTCTTTGCAATGACCTGTGTAGTAACTGTGTATTGGTATCTACACGAGTTCATCTAGGTGCTGTCGTTGCTATCAAAAAAGGCGATCCTTCCCAAGCGCATAGCCCAGTTCTGAAGTCACTCAGTTGCGCGCATGGGATAGTTGGACATTTCCTCGAAGTTCGTTGGTTGCCAGATACCGGAATAATCCAGTTCCAGTTCTACGTCGAAGATTGAATTGATTGCCCAGTCGAATGAAGCCAAATGGCGACACCCGGTCAAGCTTCAAGGCCTGTGACATGTCATACCTCAGCCGCACTACATCCTCCTCCGAGGCTCACTTAGCCTCGAGGCAGAATGTGTGTAAGATTTCTGCACAAGATTCAATCAGCTGAGAAAGTCTCTTGGACGTAAGCCCCAAAAAAATTACACCCCATCGACGGGCGCCGCTGGGCGTTGTCTCTATTTTAGCGCAACCTGTCAAGACAATAGGCTCCTCTAGGAGCGTTGTCTGGAAGGCCCAATTCAAATAGCCAGTGCTAATGCTAGTGATTCATAATTACATGCCTTTTCGGTCGTTGATGGTAACTGTATTCACACGACCTTGGTCCGTGCGCAACCAATTTCGTATATAAGGGGCTCACTTGGAAACGAGTTCTTCATCTCTTGTGCTCGGGCATGTACTGTCGCCAGTGAGGTCTTTACCGAGGCACAGTCTTTTGCTGATTGCAAATTACACATCCGAACCCGTCTGTTAGCTTCGGCTTCCAGCAATTTTTGGAACACACTTTTACTTCAAGCTTTGCGCTTGAAGAGAGTTATAGTTTATCCAATACATGATGTTTTTTCAATTGAATTTGTATTTAAATGATACTATTTCGGCGCAAACTGAGGTGAAGATGTGAAATTATTATTGATAACTGTACTCAGAATGGTTTGAATTCTACTTCCTTGTAATAAACAGCATAGTTGATAAGCATCTCAAAGAATAATCTTGCTGAATCAAGAGGCAGCATTGTAATAGAAATATCCATCAACCTTTCTATGATCTCAGACACCACTTCCTCGAGCAATGTTGATGATGTCAGGTGAATCACCCCTTGTTTGCAACTCGTGTAGGAGACAGCTCAGGTAGGCCATAGTTACCAATGGCTTCTCGAATCTAAGTTGGCATGCACTGCATTCCACATCAATCAATCATGGCTGGGTGACGTACATAGTATATCAGCTGGCTTTTCTTGCAAACAGGACGATAAGCCGCGGCACTGAGGAAGCTGGCCGCCGATCTGAATGGAGGAGAGGCTGTATAGCCAGCATCCATGATCCGAATTCTTTAAAAGTTAACGCTGACCATATTGAAGACGTGGCAACACTTCCCTTGTCGGACTACGATGGGGTTGGTACAGCGCTGGATGCGAGAGGGTGTGCGATAAGGGGGCCCCGCCGAGCGTACGAGGTAGTGTGATGGCGAGCGAGCAATGAGTATGGCGTTAGATCACCCGCCCATAGTCTTGCGAAGACATCATGCACTCGCGCTGACCTGCACGTTGCAGGTGAGCATATGTTCTGACTCCTGAGCACAGTTCGAAGTTCTCGAACTTTGATAGTCGACCATCATGAGTCTCATGCATGACCGACACGTGCACGGGAGTGCTGACGGATTCCTCCTAAAATCAGAAACGACGATCAAGGATGGGCGAGTGGGCGACTCATCCTCGAAGCAATCACAGATGTGGCTCTTCGATCTCGAAAGCAGACATGCGTACCAAGCTTCTTGGCGCAACGGCATAGCTCCGTATAGACTATGGAGCTTGATTGACAGTTGACTGTCAGTAACGTTTTGGCTGTTAGTTCCGAGTTCAGCACGGCGTAGTACGGCTTGCTCACGAAAAAAGGTAGATGCGTTTAGCAAATCATTACTAGGATGTCACCGAGATGGACTTGAATGCTCCATGGGTTTCATTTCAACCAAGCTGCGGCGATGCACATGGCTGATACACACTGCGCGAGTACTAGTACTGTCACTTGACGGGTGGAGCTATGGATAAGACCAATTTCCATTTTGAGAACCACGGAAAACGGTATCGTGAAATGACAACACCAACGGAAGCAATTTAGTCTGTTTCTGTTCTTGTTTCTCTGGGTTTCTCCCTAGGCATCCGTTCTTCACGCTCTCCATCAAGGCACCCAGCAGGGATCGGCGCTCATATTTTTCTTGCCGCCATCGACAACGTTGTTCTGCAGCAAGCTGCAAGGCTTCTAGCCCGCCGCCACCTGGACTTGTCTAGCCACGTTCTTAGTCATTCCCTGAAGCCTTTCAAGGATAAACTGAAACCGTCCTGTTGACTAGTACATCGCCATAATGCCTCTTCCAAATGGCACGCCGCTGTCTCTCCAAGGGCATTCTCGCCCTGGAGATACTATCCAGACTAAGCCTAAGCGCGCTATGATCGTCCGTATGTCGGCCGAGACACTAGAGGCTCTGGAGGACTTGTCTAGTAACCCTGTGATGAATTTCGAGTTTGGCGATAGTCCAGTCAGTCCAAGTGCTTACAACTCAGCCATATCTAACACTCAATCTCAGGGCATTTACATCGGGGAGACATTCTTTCCAATGCGTCCTCTGAAAGAGAGTTCTCCGCACGAAATATATCTCAGGACGTCCTCTGCAGCCAAGCCAAATGCTCCGTTGAAGCTCTATGCCAATGTCATGGGCAAATTCATCGTTGATCGACAACTTGGGGAGAAAGTCACTGATAAAGTCCGGCAGCAAACCATCGAGGCGAAGAAGCAACATTCCGAGCGTCAAACTATTATGCTCGATGCGCCGCTCATATCTGCGGCAGGCACGAAGAACCTTAAGCGGAAAACACCAGGTTCGGGAACGGTGGTAAAGAAAAGTGCACAACGCGACACCCTCCGTACTCCTGCTGCATCCACCCCTGTTGCACGTAAAATCTCGCCGATACCACAGACCGCCTCGTCAAAGGCGAATGCGGATGTTCGCAGGCGTCTTATCCACTTCCTTGCAGTTGAGAATCGCGAAACAGACCTGACGGTAACTAGGGTTTGCGGGAATAACTGTGATGCCACTGCAAGGGCTAATTTACTTAGTATCTTGGAGGAGGTGGGTATGCGTCACTCTACTTTGATTCTTCCATTCAATCGTGAATGTACAGGTCGCTGAGCAAGCACCAGCTCGGAGAGGCGACAACTCTCCTCGGAAATGGAGTCTCAAAAATCGTACATGGCTTGAAGTGCGTCCATACGAATGGGAGACGTACAAACCGTCAGAGCGGACCACCATCGCTCGACAAGGCAGAGTCGTGCTCAGTTCCCTCAGGATACCCGAGTCTGACTCTGTGTGGGATCATTTTCGCTTTCGAAACGTTGCACCTCCTACTGGAGCTGCTCCTCATCCACCCCACGGAGGTAAGACTATCACCGGCCCACCTGCAGGTCTTCTCAAGCCGAAGCCCGAGCCAAAACGACCTGCTATATCCAAAGATCTGAAGCAGAAAGCGAAAGCAGATTCTTCTCGAATAAAGGGCGATATACAGATGAAAGACGAGAGTGCGCGGCCCAGGGGTGACATAAAGATGAAGGACGAGTTCGTTAAGCTCCCTAGGGTGGTCGCCATTAAGCACGAGGAAGCCAGTCCATCACCCAGCAGTAGCACTAGTACTAGCTCGAAGGCGGCGTCCAGACGATTACCGGGTTCTGGATACGTTGCTAAGAAGTCCCCTCAGCCTTCCCCCACTGTTGAGACGGCATCTCGCGAAGCTGCAGGTCCGGCCGATGTTCGTCCTCAACGACCGCTACCCCGCTTACCTTCTAAACCTGTACCGGCATCCCTGCCGCCACTCCCAAGTCAGGAGAAGACGCCCACCAATTCCATGCCAATGAAGATATCGAAGAAGCTTCCGCCCGAGGATTCCGATAGAGAGCGCGAGAGACATAGAGACAAAGATAGACCGCTGAAGGATAGAGTTATCGCTGGTGTGAAGCGGAAGAACGCAACCCATGATGTAGGGGATGCGCACGATGGGGAGGGGCTCAAGGCAAACTCGTTCAAGAAGCGCAGAACGGAAGAGGGTCCATCACCTGCTGCATCTTCGTCTTCATTAAAAGGTCGAGACTTGTCTCTTCCAAAGAAGCCGGTCGAGGCCGCATCTCCTGTACCACCTCCGCCGAAGAAGATCAAGAAAGAGCCTTCTCCGCTTCCACTTCCTCTTCCACCGCCTCGCACCGCCTTACCGACGCAGCCACCACCCACAAACTCGCCTTCCAAAACAGATCAACGACCGAAACTCAACGGAGCGTCAAAAGCCAGACGAAAGTCACCAATATATACCTCTTCGGATGAAGGAGAGATACCAGAGCCGCCACGGAAGTCCGTACAGGATCCTTCCACGAATACTGATCGCTCGAAGAGCAAGGAGGGACGTGCCCGCCCCCGATCTTCATACCCACTACCCCCTGATCATAACGGGCTACGTTCGCGGTACCAGTCTAAGTACGGACATTACCTGGGCACATATTCCCAAATCGTCGCGCAGAAGCGGAAGATCGAGGCCATCTTAAACGGAGAATCGGAAGCGGAAGGAGAAATCATGGATCCGGAGGAGCTGAAGAGGCTCAGTACCGAGCACAAGAACCAGAAAGAGGAGTTGGAGTTCATCCAGGAGAAGTGGATGAACGGGTTTGTATCGGAATGAAATGGATCACATCGCGATTGTAAACTTCTTCAGGACTTAAGGCGGACATGACCTACTTATCAAGACCATCAGTATCTACGCCATATTTTCTTGTTGTACATCGCTTTCAAATCTTTTTCGTTCATTGTTTCATTGGTTGACTGTGCTGTCGCAGAATTGCGGCTATGGAAGCTATGCATGTATACGCTGATACATAGACTAATATGACTGTTGCCTAATTTTCGGCTTGAATAAGTAATGTTCAATGCCCCATCTATATCGGCGTTCGATCAGCTAGGAAATACGCATTAAAGAATCGGTCATACTCACTCTTCGCCACCATAAAAAGCGAAGGTTCTGAACAGGCCATGTAAAGAAGAACGCGAAACCTGAGTTAAGAACCAGTTAACTACAGATAGTGATGCTAGTGAATTTACGGTCCTTTGAAACCGCGTCTTCCTCGAGTTCTTTGATGCCAGATTTAACATTACGATCCTGTTTCTTAAGCTACGCTTCGAGTGTACAGGAGTAATTTCGACCGTTAATGTACCAGCTTCTGACGAGGGCCAGATCTGATTGGAAGTATGCCTAAAGGGATGTAGATTATTCGTTGAGCTCGATGGAAATATTGAGAACACGCACGAGAAGGTTGTGAGAAGACATCGTCTTACCTGTGAAGGCAGTTCAGTAAAGGGACGTTTCAAAGGGGGAACACCTTGACGGCGAAGAACGTTTGAGCTATCCATCCATCGTCCTGTTCGAACTGATATGGCGTCAGAACATATGCACGAATAACAAAGATTCGCATGCATGATTTGCAGAGGTTGGACGCAACCAAGTGGATATTTTTTGAAGAAGCGCTTCATAATTTTTATGTGCTCAAACATCTGTTTCTCATAAGGGGACTAGCCGTTTGATATAGTGCACAAAACTCACTTCGATACGGTCAAAGCTGAAGTCATAAAGTCAGTCTACGCTTGACAGAAAGGCTGTCACCGCTGAGTTTCACTGAATTCAAAGGTATTGACATCGGCAGCGATGATCTATCCACAGTGAGTCTGACGTAGGTACGTATTCGTTCTCCTCCAGGAACAAACCTCGAGATTGTTCAGACTTTTTTCTTTGGCAATAGCATCAATTTACGACTTCTCGCAAAGTTGAGGAGTTGGATAGACCAGTGAAACTTGAGTTTGGATATTTCTGGCAACGAAGTTAAACATACAACTTGTACTCGAGAAACGAAACTGCGGTCAGTTCACCTGAGCAAGGTAAATGGAGAGACTACCCCATCCTGCGAAGATGCAGGATGCAAAGCGCATATCATTTACTGTGACGTACCGCAACCAACGTCAAGGACATCCATTACATCTGCTAGATGTACTCTCTCGCAGTAGCTTTCTAACATCAAAATTTCTGCCTGTTCCAGTGTTTCATGGCCTGTCGGATACAAACAAGAGGAATATTTGGCGTATGGACCTATGCAGGAGAGAATAAACTTCGTAGACACCTGTCAGCGCGTAGTAAGCAGTAATCAAGGGTTTCACAGAAAAAAAGCCGATCTCATACCTCATAATGTTGCTCGTTGGCTGTCTGCGTGGAGTCTGCAATCGAAGCACGCGCGCGTTCAACTTTAGGTTCTCTGGCAGTGGGCACCAGTAGTAAATGAGGAAAACATCCAGCCACTGGTCACTGACTTATTATATGCAGTCCTGTTTGGAGAAACTCATCTTAGTGTATCTCTGTGATTCATTGATGTTCCTAGTCTCCGTAGACGAGAGGAAAGAACTCCTAATAAGCATCAGATGCGATATACTTATGGTTGTTATTAACCAGAAGAGCAATCGTGAGAAACACCTTCCTATAATACGTTTGTCTAGACTTTCCCTTTTGGCTCCTCCACCGTAACGCGTGAGCATGTACGCATTGCGCAATATGTCTGCACCACCATCCTTTGCGTTCAGGACTCTCGGTGTCCACTTTAACAAGTGCAAAAATACAAGCTTGCTACTGCATACACGTCGTGGATCTCTTCATCCCGATGTTGATCGCTATAACACTATCCGCCTGTTTTTTCAGCGGCAGCTTGCGACACATAGTTCTACGCCAGTGCCGGCCTGCAGGAGATCCACATTCCACACGATATTTAATCCAAGTTCTTCTAGATCGCTTACCGGGCGTAGCTTCCGAGAACTAAGGTCGCTTCGGTCGCGCCATAACCATTCGAGCAGGGACGAGAGAAGTAGCATACACGAGAGCGACGACTCCCGCCAGGAGAGCAAAGCACAGTTCCCCGACTCCCCTAGTTCTGTAAAAGGCGATTCGGAACAAGATACGGGTGTTCATCTTCCCCCTCCACCATTAAATCTCGACAACTATCCCCGTCTGTACCGCAGACTAGCTCTATCCCTTTCTCACCTTCACCGCCCTACACGAGACGACTTCCTGAAAGTAGCCAATGGGTTTTGGCAGCGTCTACGGATCCGCTTTAAGTGGTTTACTATACGTTCTTTTCGAAGATTCAATGCAGATGATATCTCCGCTTTCATAACATGGTTCCTAATGAGCCAAACTCTATGGATATTGGTTGGAACGTGAGTTGAAAATATCTAGTCTGAAAATCTGATGACTTATCCTATTCAGCACGACATTCTTTTCCGTGGTTTTTGCCACTGCTAACAGTCTGCAATTGCAAGGTATGTGTCGCCCCTATGCAATCATACGCACGTCTCTTACTAGACATTGCAGAATATGTAGCACGCGCCATAAGCAACTACCTCACTAGTGAGACTGGCGTCACAGTTATCTTCGAATCTGCTATCGTTCCTAAATGGAAGGACTCTCGCATCTCCTTCAAAAATGTATACGTCTCCCGCAGATCATCGTCCACCACCCGTTCACCAGCACCAAAAAAACACATTGGACATAAAGCGGCCGTTGGATATGATGTCAGCAGCCATCCCGCATACAACTATTTTGTGGATGACGACGACGAAGTAGTCGAGAGTCACACCGAGGATGATGCCAACTATTCCATGTTTGACCTCAACGTAGACTCCATAGACGTCACTTTATCACTCCAGCACTGGTTGAATGGCAAGGGCCTTGTGGAGGATGCTGTGATCAAAGGCGTTCGCGGGGTACTAGGTGAGCATCTTTGTCCGTCGAACATCAGCTTCAATTTAGGTCTGCAAACAGACCGTCGCTCTGTTTTCTGGGATCCAGAAAATCCACTTGACCCGGCTGCATTCCGTCATATTGGTCGCCAAGGCGACTTTGAAATAAATTCTCTGCAGCTCGAGGACGTCCTTGTGACCGTGTATCAACCGGGCGATTTTAGGCCTTATACTGCCTCGATTTTTCGTGCAGACATAAGAACTTTTCGGAAGCAATGGCTCTTCTACGACTTCTTGCGTGCGGAAAACGTTGTAGGGCAGTTTGATAACTGCTTGTTCAGTCTGCACAAACCTCAAAGCATCGGCCGAACTACTGACCAGGATCTCAAGGATGGCAAATGGTCACGGATGGTAATGTGGATTGACCCCTATCTCTGGACAGTTCTGACACGTTAATCATAGTCTAGGATCCGCATTGATGGCGTCAATATTGATCATATGCAAAACTCCACGACATTGGAAGGCGGTCCCTTGTCGTGGATAACATCTGGCAAAGTTGATGCAGTGCTAGATATAAAATTCCCTAGGGACGCAGAAGATGAATTTGTGTTGAATGCCATTCTCGGTGAGCTCGCAGATGCCATCACCACGGCGGCTACTGCTTCTCTACCCGTTGAGAGGATACCGGGGCAGCGAGAGCTCGCGAAACCACCTCTTACTGCACCTACGACTGATGACGAGAGAGACGCCGATGATAGGCCCAAGGTCGTCATCGACATAGATTTGCGATTCAGGGATCTCAAAGCTGCTGTTCCGCTATTCACACCGGATCTTTCATACGTCAACAGTGCACTAATAAGACCTATAGTGGCCTTCATGAAGTGAGCGAAACATTATATCTGCGCTTGGTCGTCTCATTGATTTGTCCAGCGCACATCATACCTTGGTTCCTATTCACTGCAGAGTGGTTAAAGATTTGAGTGATTATGACGGTGCATGGACTGTGAGTATCTTTCTGGAGTCTTCGTAATTCCGCTCATACTAATAGGCTTTATAGATGTGGGAGAGTATGTTGTATTTCTCATGCAATAACTCACTACCGCTAATCACCTCCTGTTGTAGCTGGCCTCATGGATGAAATTTCGCAGAAGGTAGAAAGTAATTCGATTATCAATCAACTTGATCTGACAAGCTTACTTTAGATATACGATGCGCTCGCTTATCACGTCTCCCAAGTCAACTTGAACAGGCGAGTGAAAGCAGTCAGCATGTGGTCATTGCAGATGACTGCCAGCGCTGTACTGTCTGCGCTGAGGAACCTAGTGGATCCAGTGTCCATGCAGGTTCGGGATCTGTATTATGTGAATGGCGTTCCGTACGATGCATTAGTTCCTGGACCGTAGACTGGTAATTGCTTTGCAGCTCTCGACAAACTATTTTTCAGCTCATTCTATGTGGTGCCTCTATCTGTTAAACAGGGATTCTACGAGACATTTTCGTAAATACGGTTGGGTGGTTCTATTCTCAGTCGAAGTTTTCCAATGGAGAAATCTTCTGACATGGGAGTCACAGAGAATTGCCAAGGGTTCGCATAACAATATTGATTTGATCCCCATCTCGTTTGCAGGGATGCTAACGGTCGCTTCTACTACTTCGATTCGACGGGCTTTGAAGGCCTTGGGGTGTAACTCGATGATAGCGTATTACGGGCAGAATTATTCAACCGTCTCATCCAGCGGAAATGAGCGGAAATGCCAATGGGCAGAATTAATGGCCACGACCGGAGATGGCGAGGAGAGATTGATAGAAACGACAATAGAAACCTTACCAATGTCCGTGATACGCACATGCTGCATCACCCCTACGACTCGTCAACAGATTTTGGCCCAAGTGTTTCCTCTCGCAAAATTTGGCTTCAAGCTGGCGTCGGCGAATTGACTTTGCCATGCGGCCACATTAGAGACCGGTAGTTACTGGCTAGGTCCTTGTTGTGTGGCGAAGATTTTGCTATCTTCACATGCGTGTCTTGTCTATTGAGAGACCGCGCTGGCGGCGCTTCACGGACGTGAGTGATGGCATGGATCCTGAGGCCTGAGGGACCAGGCCGTTTCTCGCCATGCTCACAAACAAACATCCTCGATTGGAAAATAGGGGCCTATGCGTGATGAGCCAGATTACGTGGCGGCGCGAGGCGTCGCCCCAGGTTCGTGCAACTCCTTTTAGCATCGTGACAACCACTTATTGGTACCAGTGCTCATCACTCTTCAGCTTCTGCAGATTGTCAATTATCCACGATTTCTCCATTTATGCCGACGAAGTGTTGGCGTCGCTGCCTGAGACCATTGGTGTCTGTTAGATGGCTCGTTTCCGTCTGAGAGGGATGGGTTATCGAATTCTGACGTGTCGATCAGGGATCCCGAGTCCCCGTGAGCTCCCGCGGAGCGGCTTCTTCTTCTCCCGCGCACAACGGACCAAAGTATGGATGAATGATTGTGGGGGACCTGGTGGAATTTCCTCGTTGGTAATCGTACCTTTGTGATCAGATCGACAGGCTGAAACCGAGTGCTCGTTATACCGTCACCTTCGGCTATAAAGCGTGTCATGCACGTTCTAAACCTGAATATCAGTCCCCCCCCTCCTTGCAATACATGCTCCAAGCGGGAGACCATGCCCCAACTGATCGATTCCAAACAAGAGGATGGGAACGGCAGTGTTGTCTCTGAATTGGCCCTTGTTGGACCCGAAGGTCGCGTTGGATTCAGAGGCCTTTTTGAAAATAAATTCCTGTGAGTGGGTGGCATGGATTTAAATGATGGTGTAAATTCATGGCGCAGACTTGGCATATCGTTATTCTCGACTCTCGGAGGATTCGTGAGTTTTTTTGTCGCAGTGTAGATGACCGTCAGTAACATTGTGCCTCGTCGCGTATATTCAACAGCTCTGTGGCTATGGCCTGGTGAGTTGGGCAATGTCCTCACATGGTACTAGTCTAACTCGCATCAGGGAGTCCTCAGCAATGTGCTCGCCATTGAGTCTTTTGGAGCAAAGTTCCCAGAGATCTACGTGAATGCAAAGCTGAAGGTAAGAGTGACATTCCACTAGATTTCAGCCCTGTCAGAGTAAAACTACTTTTAGGGATGGCTCATCTCCACATTTCTGCTGGGCAAGTCAACGTGGCATGCCCAAGCGTCTGCCAGCTGATGTACTTCCGCAGCTGCCTGGTTCGGAGCTAATGTGAGCGGTCCCGTCTGTGACAAAGTGAGGTGTATTGTTTGGCGAGACAAGATAAATTATGATCGACTACGACTCAGATCGGGCGAAAGGTTTGCATAATATGCAATGCTGTGATCTTTCTTCTCAGTAGTTCACTCCAAGCAGGTGCCACGTCTCCCAGTAGGTTCTATTTCGTCACACTTCTCAGCTTTTCTGAATATCATTTTGCTAGTTTACCTGTTCGCCGGTTGCGCTGTTGCTGGTTTGGCAAGTGGTTCTCTGACGCACGTCGTCCCAATGTATCTCGCTGAGATATCCAGTGCCAAAATACGTGGATCTTTAGTTTCTCTGCAACAACTCGCTATGGTATTTGGGGTGAGTGAAGCAACCAGTACTGAGGTTATGCATCTTACGTCACAAAATGTAGACTCTTGTCAGTTGTGCGTGGCAGTCTGCTTTCATATATTCGTATGTGCTCATTACTCGAAGACTGGATTGCGTATGGCACGTCACATATCGGGGGAACCCGATGTGCCCCGAAAATACCGTACACTGGGACGCTTCCGAACGGCAGCCTTGTGTTCAATCCTTACACTGATGTCCCTCCTGGCGGTTGCACTGGTCAAACTCAAGCGTCATGGAGGGTTCCACTTGCGTTCCAAATATTACCTGCCTTGGTGTGTTGGCTATATTCTCTGCCTTCCCCGCATACCTATGGAAGTGCAGTGTCTTGCCATTGGCATGCTCTTCATGCCATACTCGCCCCGTTGGCTCGTTGAGCAAGGCCGCGAGGAGGAGGCTCTGGAGACCCTGTCGCGTCTTCGACGAAAGCCCGCTGAAGACTGTTCGGTTCGTACTGAATTCCTGGAGATCATGGCTGAAGTTCGTTTTGCGAGAGAGGTCATGAAAGCGGCATATCCTGATGCGGGGCCAGCCAGACAAATAATCAACAAATACTTGGTATTTGTGTCTAGCTGGCCAAAGGCTAAGCGTATAGCTATTGGATGCCTTATTACGACGTCCCAACAAAATATGGTGGGCTTTCAAATTACAGTCTTTCCTTATCATGTAGTGATGCTTTGTGGTTTGCCAGGGGGTGAATGTAGGCCGTGGTTCATCCTTCTGCAACCATCATCGCTTACTTCGCTTAAGACTCTCATCTACTTCTTGCCTACGCGTAAGTTTTACGAAAGATTATGACTGATGAGGTCAGAGTTCACTCTCATCCATAGTTTTTGGCCAACTGGGCCTTGACCCTAATACTACCTCCCTGATTGGCACTGGGGTTTATGGGATTGTTAACGTGAGTTGAAGTATAGATAACGTCACGTATAAGCCTTCTAATTTGTTCCAAGGTGCTCGGTACCTTACCTGCTATCGTTCTTGTTGATAGTGTGGGTAGGCGACCTGTGTTAATATCTGGTGCCGCCGGATGTTTCATTTGTCTGGCAATCGTGGGTTCTCTCATAACCGTGTACGGCAAGGATTGGCCAGAACATGTGGTAGCGGCTCGTATTGCCATTGGTAGGTGCCCTGTCATTATTCACAGAACATGTTGAACTGTCTTACAGTCTTCGTGTTTCTCTTCAACGTCATGTTCTCTTACTCGTGGGCCCCGATGGGGTGGGGTGCGTGGCTCGTAATTTACTTGTTTCGAGGATTTGATATCTTGGCCAGTTATTACCAGCGAGATATTCCCGTTGCACCTCCGGTCCACTGGTATGTGCATCACCACATCGACCTTGTGGGCATCGAACTTGTACAGTTTTATCATCTCCTTCTGTCTATCTGGTATTAACATGCTTCAGTGCGGCTGGAATCTTTGCGCCGACGATGGGTGGAATAGGGTGCTTTATATCTGCCGTGTTATCTCTTGTCGCGTTATTCTCAGCTAGTACGTCAAATCCCCAAATCGTTTCAAAAGTATGTTCAGTGCGCTTTCCAGTATTCCAAATCCCAGAAACCAAGGGCCTGGTAAGTTTTTTTTACGTACGCATGCCCTTTCGGACATGGTTGACGACGTTGTACAGACCTTGGAAGAAATTGACCCTGTGTTTCGTGATAATTCTACTGACAGTCAGCGAGAACACAAGGAGGGAATTTGTCGGGAGCTTGGTCTGCCTGACCGGGCGCTTTGAATGCACCGTAAAGAATTGAATCGATTCATCTATCATGTACATTATGACTATGTACATTATGAACTCCTTTTGTCTTTTCTATCCTCGACATTATTACCTCCGCAAGTTCTTTTCGCGGCATCGTCGGTATCGAGAGCGCAACACTATAAGCTCTTGATAAGTGACGCTTTTAAAGACGGATGATTTCGCGCTGTCTAGATCGAGCCCCACTTCCGCGACGAAGAAGTCCGAAGACCGGCTATTGCCCGCACAAGCTGAGAAGCACGGTAGACGTTGCGTTGGGACTTTGAGGCAACGCAGACTTTGGGAGCCACAACAATCACTTGCCAGGATATCATGATGGAAATCATGGTGTGGTGCCTCGGAGGAAATGAGTGTGCGGAAGGTGACAAAGAAGAGATCTTGTTGTTAATGTTTGTATCAGCGTGACATAGGCGGACCGCCGCGGACGAGAGGGTAAATAGTATTGCGTGGCGAACAAATCGACGATGACTTGACTGAGGCGCCTGGATATAACAAATCACAACGGGCGTGCATGGAAGGGTACCCGGAGGGCCGCGTTGCTATACCTATAGGTTCAGACCCAGTGAAATTTGGACACAGTGGCCGGAACGGCCCTTGTGTAACGGCTAGTAACACAACACCCAGCGGTATAGATCAATTCATTTATAGCTCAACTCCTCGTAACTTAGTGTGCCAGATTGGTCCATTGAATTGTCGGAAATTTGCACACAACAGAAACACCAAACATCAATTTGCATTCATCGCGACCACATACACTACAACCAGAGTAAAAACCTGACACCAACAGAGAAGGATGAAGACCTAATCCTACCCACAAAAGCAGCCCAAATCTCTAACCACAACCACACTCAAGCGCTCACCACACACAAGCTCACTCCATTTCATCAAACCCTAGGGCGAGAAACAAGTGGAACATGTGGTGGGAGACAGCGTCGAGGAAGAAGTGCCAGAGACAGACAGAGTTTGCGGGGGAGAGGGGGCGGAACGAGGTAGAACGAACAAGGGAGCCGGATGTAGGTGCGTAGGCGTAGGTAAATGTGGATGAGTGACAAAAGCGAATGGTATCAAATAAAAAATTGAAGACGAAAGGAGACCAGGAAGAGCCGAAATAAAGCAAGATAGAGTAGGAGATAGATAGAACATAGACAGCTTTTATGGGAACGAAAATGATGATGACGAGTCCGATGAGTGATGAGATGGATGCGAAAGACGATAACGATGATAGATATGTCGATGATGTTGATCGGGCGCTTGATGAAGGTGGTCTAGAAAGGTTCAACATATTAGTATACGCTGACTTCGTCCCACACCAGCGCATTCGAGAAGTCCAAGTCAACATCGAAGGTAGTGCTTGAGTCGATAGCAACGTCCTGCGTACTCGGCAGCATCTCTAGCAATCTTTCTATCCCCATCTCTACACTGACTTGTTCCGCCCAGTTAGCTGTGTTGATCCCACTCGTAAGCAGCTCTAGGCCGAGCACCTCCCCGGAAGTGGCCTCACTCAGCACCTGCGTGCTGGTCGTGTCTTCTGCCGGAGGGCAAGTGCCTGGAAGAGGGCAAGTGCTAGTCGGCGGCGACGCGAGGATCTCCGCGAACAGGCGAGTAAGGGCTGCGTTTGTGGCTGCCTCGTCTTCAGGCTAAAATAACACAGAATGAGCTTGGTTTGTGTACTTTGGAGTGGTAGGTGACTAACCTCGATCGCAGCACTGTGGTACATCTGGATGCTCTCAACGGTCCCGTGATTAGACGTGTGCTGCCCACCCGCTGCAGGGACACTGCCGCGTGAACGGTAGTGGTCGCCACCCGTGCTAGGTGGCAAGTGGGAGCATGTCCAATTGAGAGGTCGAGAGTTTCCTGTGGTGTGTCAAGAGGTGCTGGTGGGTCGGATGGAGTGAGATCTGAGAGAGAAAATGCAGGACTGAGTGGGAAATCGAATGAGTCACCCAAAAACATCATGGGGCTGTCTGTGAGTGTCGAATGTGTGGGCGCAGGAGAAAGCGGGTAAGAAAGGGTTGCAAGGGAAGTCGACTTAGGTGACGAGGGTGTGGGGGATGTGGAGTCTGCTGTTGAAGGAGAATTTGCAGACGCGGGTGATGGTGCGCAAGCGGATGAGAGGATCGGAGTCGAGCTTGAAGTCTCGCGAAGAGCAGGCGGGTTAGCGCCTTGGGTTGCCAGGGTCCGCAACACTGCCTCATACCCCATCTCAAGCGTTCGAATGCGTTCACGCAGCTCGAGATTTTCACGTTCCCGTTGATCCTCGGCACGTTTTCGCCTGGGCTCCTGCTCTTGCTCAATGGTGACAACCTCGGGCTCCGAGGTGGAGCTGACCGAGGGTGAAGCATGGATGACCATTGGTACACCAGCGCGAAGACGTCTGTTCTCTTCCTCAAGTTCAGCGACTCTGCGCTCGAGAAGGGAGTATTGAGCTTTTCTGCGGTCACGGGAGTTTTGTGCCGCAATGCGATTGCGGTGCGCACGGGCCTCTTTACGCTCTTCCGGTGTTACGGCTGAGCGAGGGCGCTTACGTGGAGGTTCATGTACAGCTACATCTAGAGAGTCTGCACAAGATGATGAGGGTGATGCAGGACGCTTGAAGGAGGAAGAGGACGGGAGAGAAAGGCTGGATGGGTCGACGAAATTTGGAGGCGACATGGTTACACGTATGCAGTCAACGTATTGGACTTGGCGAAAGTGCTTATCAGGCTAGTCCTTGGTCGTATATCGTTAAAAAGGATGCTAGAAGTCAACTACGGAAACCCAATAACAATAGCTAGGAAAATGGAGTGCAGGACGACGTGGTGGCCATGAAGAGAAAGGAACACGTACACAGGACACGTAGACAAAACTACAACACAGCCACAAATGCAAATACAAATACAAATAAACTGCGCACTGCGCATGTGACAGCCGATATTCGGCTAAATGCCATAAATAATCCATCCAACAACCGGTTCAGTATGTACGTTTGAATGGTGGGATAGCCCTGCATTCATTTTCATCCAGAGTCTTGTCAATGACACCGCGGTACTTGAGAGTGACGTCGGGCGAGTCGATATCACCTTGCCACGTTAGAGTGTGCTTCATCCAGTTGTCATCATCACGCTACAGACACAGGTTAAACAGATCCACTGAAATGATATAAACACCAACTTTAGGGTAGTCTTCACGAGCGTGAGCACCTCGGGACTCCTTACGAGCTGCAGCGGCCGTCATAGTTTGAACTGAACACTGTAGGAGGTTGCGCAGCTCCAGAGTCTCAATAAGATCACTAAGATGATGGTGTGAGCGAGTAATCACCATCATATAAATATGGGCCATACGAGTTCCATATCATGCTTCTATCCTTAATACCAACATTGTCAAATGATTTGTATATCTGATGGACCTTCCGAACACCTTCATCAAGGCTCTGCTGTGTGCTACGAGAATCATCAGTTTCGCCTCTTTTGCACGAAGTCGATGGAACGCACCGGAAGAGAGCGGCATTAGATTGCATGGTTTTTTGCATCTCCAACCTTATATCGGCAGTAGCATTTGGGCCATTCGCGGTTCTGATCTGGTCCAAGAAGTCTACGGACTCGAGACCAGCTTCCCCAGGAATAGCCATATGAGGCTTCCCGGGTGTCAAGTTCTCCATGATATGATGAGCACAAGCGCGACCGAAGACAACGAGATCCAAGAGGGAGTTTGCACCAAGACGGTTCGCGCCGTGAACCGACACACACGCAGCCTCACCGACTGCATACAGACTAGGGACGATCTTGTCCTTGCCATTCTGACCACGGTTTATGAGCGGATGCGACGAGTACCGATAGCGCAAGCTCACCTCATCAACAGTCAACACCTCGCCAGTATATCGGGTGGGAATACCACCCACTGTCGGCAAGTCAGCTAAAGTCCGGCCAGCACCGTGGAGACACTAACTGTTGTAATGGACAGTAGGTAACACTGGGATAGGCTCCTTTGAGACATCGATTCCGGAGAAAATAGCAGCAGTCTCGGATATACCAGGCAACCTCTCATGGATAATTTCAGGGGGCAAATGGCTTAGCTGAAGGTGTATGTGGTCCTTGTGAGGTCCAGCACCACGTCCTTCACGAATTTCAATCGTCATCGAGCGAGATACGACATCACGGGAAGCAAGATCCTTGGCAGTGGGCGCATAACGCTCCATGAAACGCTCACCCTCGGAATTCAAGAGGTAGCCTCCCTCGCCACGACAACCTAATGCACGTTCAGCTACGAGGCAGATACCTCATAGAAAACAAAATGACCCTCGGAAATAAGGCAGCCAGCGCCATATATACCAGTCGGGTGGAACTGAACAAACTCCAGATCCTGCAAAGGAAGGCCAGCACGAGCAACCATTGCATTACCATCACCCGAACAAGTGTGTGCACTCGTGCAGCTGAAATACGCACGACCGTAACCCCCTGTTGCGAGGACCGTTTTGTGAGCCCTGAAACGGTGGAGCGTACCGTCCTCCATGTTGAGCGCAATGACTCCAACACACTCGCCATCCTGCATAATCAAATCCAGCACAAAGTATTCAATGAAGAACTTTGTGTTGTGTCGGAGCGACTGGCCGTAAAGTGTGTGAAGGAGGGCGTGACCGGTACGATCAGCAGCCGCAGCACAGCGGTATGCTTGACCGTCTTTGCCATAGTTCAAAGACTGACCACCAATGGCACGTTGGTATATCTTTCCATCCTTAGTACGGGAAAATGGAACACCATAACGTTCAAGCTAGATATGTATGTTAGGCCGAACAAAGAGGTATGTAAGATCTAACCCTACCTCAATAACTGACCTAGGAGCTTCACGGCACATATAATGAATAGCATCCTGGTCACCAAGCCAGTCAGAGCCTTTGACCTGCGGAAGATCAGCTCAACTAAACGACTCAGAAGCATGACACATCAAAGGACACGGACCGTATCGTACATGTGCCACCGCCAGTCGTCTTCCGTCATGTTCTGCAGGTAACTCATCAATGAAAGGGGCATAAAGATTTCAAGGTATGCTTACACCGAGAGCAGCATTGATACCACCCTTGAAAACGTGGTGAGTGTGTCAGATACGACTGAACATCGCTGCAACATACCTGTGCCGCGACAGTGTGACTCCGGGTTGGGAATAGCTTGGTGATGCAAGCCGTGTTGAAGCCAGCTTCCGCAAGACCGAAGGCAGCGCGAAGGCCCGCGCCACCAGCACCACTAAATTTAACAACAACATTCTTAAGTCCGTTAATTTCTCATTAGTTTGGAACGCTACTCACACGACGATAGCATCGTACTGATGCTCAATGAGAGGATATTTGCTTGAAGACCAGGACTAGAAAGCCGTTAAAATGCCGGAAAAGACGTGGGAGCTGAGAGGTATACCCTGACGTCCTCTGCCTTGATCGGATTAGTCGCAACGATTCTCTTGATGGGAAGTGAAGTGGAAAAGCCGCGTTGGGGACGAAGCAGAGCCCTGGATGGCACCACCTTGGACACCGACTTCCTGAACATCGATGGTACTGTCGTCAACGGTGGCGAGGGTTATAAATCAATGAGCAACTTCCATGGGGGGCCACGGAAAAGTTGATACGTGGAGGCCTTCAATTGCAACTGGGTAATCACGGCTGAGGACGTTCACGGCACACCGTCGATCACCAAAACAAATCCCGTAACTACCCTAGGCCCTATACATGTCGCAATCAAGTCCAACCAATCACAATGGGAGCGTATTTAGCAAGAGAAGCCACTAACTTCCCAACCAGTTCAGACTGCGCATGCTTCTTAAAGTTCCTCATCCTGACCTCGCGAACGGGCATCCCCGCCGCCTCCCTGATCTGCAATAGTTGGAGTAGCAATGACCACTCGAACTGCACGTCATCAAACAACAGTGTCCGCAAGTTCGGGAATGCATCTCGTCTCCCCGCACATGAGAGGAAACCCATCAACTGGTTCACGATACATTTCGAGGCCGAGAGTGTCGTTATGCCTGAGAATGCGCGGGCAAGGGCATACCACCCATCATATGCCATGGATCTGCTGCACAACGTGAGAAGGCGAACAGAGGGGAAGGGTGGTGCGCCACGCTTCAGCTTGTCCATGAGCGACTGGAGATCACGCGTTGTGGTCGCAGTGTGGAAATCCAAAACTAGCTCACGTAGCGTGGGGGCACGTATTGTCCGGAAGACGGTAGGCAGATACGTCCTCGAAATGTTGGGTCCGGGCTTTAGGACCATTGTCTGGAGCAAAGGTATTTCGACGACTGGGATATCCCTGCTGCGAACATAATCCACGGGTTCACCGATCAACGTGAGCTGAATCAGTGAAGTGAGGTGAGAGAGTAGGTTGCTGAAATTCTCAGGGGAAAGACCGGAAACCCACAAGCCGTTTAAGGTGAGCACCGTGAGGCGGTCTGCAGATAGGAACAGGTCTGAGGAGATGTATGAGAAATTTCCTAGTTCGACAGACGCGAGCGAAGGCAGACCTTCAGTGAACAAGAGATGTCTGCTATTCGGGATGTTAAGCGGGTAGTGCACCACAAGTTCTTCAAGCATTGGTGCCTTTATGCGCTTGATCCCATCTGAAAGTATTGGGAATGGGAAAGCCCCGTGAACTTCCAAGCGGCGACAGACATGAACGTGTGAGAGAATAATGCGGGATATGCGCAAGTAATCTGGGTCAAACTCAGGTGAGCCCTGACTGTGAAAATTGCAATGAATGCTAGTGAATCGCATGTCAAGCAGCTGTCCTTGTGAGCGGGTCAAGTAAAGATTGACAAGATCTACATTTTGTCGGAGGAAAAGTCGAATCTCTGTCCAAAGCAACGGCATCCCGAGCGCCACAGCTCTCCAATGCTGTGAAACACTCGTAAGCAGAAGCTCAGGCCTGGGGCGGAGGCGCAGACTGGTGAGGGCGCATGAAGAAGAGTAGTCTTCATCTGCTCTAGTGGTTCCTTTGACTATCTCTACAAATATCATCTCGAGGAGCTCGTTCGGAATAGACGAGATATACGACACGCCGTACGTCACTAGTGCCTGGTTGAGGCGCAGCGCCTGTGCGTCCATGATGTGGCACAACGGTCGCTTTGTCTTCCCCAGCTGTCTTGCAAGCCCTTGTGTCATAGCAACGTATTCTGGCGTTATGATAGTCCTAATTTGATTCATCAGACATGCACGTATACGAAGCAGGTCACTCACATTTTCTTTCTCCTGGTAGTCTTGGTAGAAGCTCACACAATGCGGTCAGCGGTTCTCAGCATTGAGAAACCACGCGTTTTATAGTCGATAACATCAAACCACATGCAGGCACCGGGTCACCGCTATTTCACCCAACGCCAAGTGACACCGGACTTGATGAGGCATATCTCCAGGGTTTGCTTACCCGACTAGGAGGGACGGAGACGAAGAAGCGGCAAAACGAGCTCTTGTTATCTACAACATGAAAGTTCTACTATTACGTCAGCTCAGGAGCGAGCGTTCTCATTGATCGGAACTGAGCTCCGCGGTGACAACAAACGGCATATTCCGTGGACTATGACTAACCAGGAACGGGCATATTATATGATCAATATTTGAATTATGTAATGACCCTGGTCGATGAGCAGCGCATCGAGTAAAGGCTTCGCTGGACGGGCATCATAATATCACACGGTCAACGCCCATTCCTATGATATGGTCAGTCTCCTGATTCAATATACGTATTCAGTTATTGGATATCGCCACTACACATGGTATGTAACTCTTTGAAGTCCGCATTGTATTATTCTTAGACTTCTTCGTTATCTTCTGCTTCATAGTCTTATACTAGTGGCCATAGGAGCATGATGTTCTTGATTCCTCACTACGTTGGCAACGGCACCGCTATTCTTCAACATGTGATTGGTCAGATACGTCAAACCTAGACTGTGGTCTACATTGCAGACTCACTGAAGACATTTCCTCCAAGGTCGGATCAAAACTAGTGCTAATTTGCGCCGAACTTCTTATCCGCAAGCGCTTCGTGGTCAGACTTGACTTTCTTCGAACAACACAGACACGTTCGAGGGCGCCGTTTGTTCCCCAAATCGAGTGCGCACACAATGCCTACGACATAAAACATAATTAGCAGCGCAGCGTGAACCGGTCCTCCAAACTCAGACCCAGAATAGCTATATCAGCGAACCGCTGCAGCGGATCGAGAGCGCCGTGTTGGCAGGCTTGCCAGACGGTTGACCTTCTCCACTGTCGAACTTGAAGTGCCACGCAAACGGTGAGCCACGCCACATCTTTTGACCGTATCGATAATTCAAGCCGGAGAGAACAGCCAGCTTCCTTCACAATGATGTGTTCGAGGCAGTCCACTAAGCGGCTGTGACGGTGTTCAGGTCGTCCTTGTGACCTTGACAGCTGCTGCCAACCTATACGCCATGTACACGGGAAGAAACTCCTCTTGGAACCACTACATAGGATTTATAACTTGACTGAAAAATCTCGATAGGTTGTTGGCAGGCCCGTACATGGGGTTGCCGTTATATCCTCACGTTGGATCTTTACACAGTTCTGCGAGGATTGCGCCTTACTGTAGTAAGTAGGACAAATTCACTTGTTCATGGGGAAGGAAGCAACGCCCTTCAACGAGGGAATATATCTACCTGTCAACGTCAGGGCTCGCTGACGAGTTAAGTTTGCGACTCGCTCTGAACTCCGGTGTCTTATTTGTTATCCCATCAGCTGCTTAATGTTCTCAGGGTTTCTCTTCCTGAGGAGGCCCATCATCGAGTTCTCCCATCCATCAAAGAAGATGGAACTTGCGTAAGTTTCTCCCGGAATGGGGTTTCTGTTATGATGTTGGCGCAGTCACGGTTGCGGTGATACTATACTGCAGCAACCCCTGAGAAGTCGGCGCTCAACCTGCTCTCATATCTGCCCCGTCGCACTACACGGGTTCCCCATATTATGGGGTGTTCAGCCGATTGTGGTGCCCGATCTGCACCTGTAATGAAGAATCCAATGCATCAACAGATGCATGGATGAACTTTGTGTTATAGTGCATCAGGTATGTGCCATCAACATCGTTCCAATGGGCAACATCACGATGGCTGACTTCGGGCTGACTCCAGGATTTTTTAACAAGGTTACGCCATGAAACGCCTGTTGACAAATGACAACTCCCCGTGGGCTGATGACGTTTGACTGACATATATCAGGTCGAGTCAGCACTGTTCCCGTAAAAGTCTAGAGTAACTCTTCCGATATGGAATGCGTTGGTGACATGAAGTTCTCCGATGCCGACATATAGTTGATTGTACCCGCAGTCGATTTGACTATGACGCGGCACGCCACTTCAAAGTGCAAGGTTGGAGGCTGCATTTTTTTCGAATCCAGATCACCACTGGGGTCATGCCTCCCACTGCCTGATAGAAGTCGCTAGAATAGTCGCGGAGCACTTGAAGCATAGTTTGAGGACGACTGCCTACTAACGATGAGCATTTGTATTACAAAAGTTGACAAAAAGAATATAAATATTTGGGTAGCCCTGCGTAGTACGCACAACGTGACTGATCTGTCAAGAACAGGTTAACGAACTTGAAGTTGTCGACCGCACGAGAGAGGCGAGACATGAGATCTTGAGACGATGAAGTGAGAAGGGGTCAAGTGATTGAAAGTCGCGTAAGAAGACCTTAGCGGAGACTAGCGGAGACTATAGCTGTACACTTCCTTTGGCAGTGACGAAATATCGTGCGCGCTTTACGGCCACCCATCATGTCCTTGTCCCCATCCGCGGCAACTTCAAACGTCTCAAATATCCCATCTAAACGGCGCAGAACACACAGTCTTATCGCACAAAACAGCAACAACAATCATCAAGACATGAGCCAATCTCCGGCGGACACAGCCCATTCGTCACAACCGCCGCAAGCTGCCGCACACATACCCAAGAGAGGCGCAAGAGCTTGTACTGCTTGCAGGAAAGGTAAAAACAGATGTGAAGGAGAGGTACGTCAATTCAAGCTTCAAAACCCGCTTGCAATCATCGCCCCGTCTGCTCACTGGCCCGCCTCTCCCGCCCCGGCCCGGCGTCATATTCTTTAGGCTCCTTGTCGTCGATGTCAGTTGAGTGGAACTGCTTGTGTTTTCGAAAAACCAGAGAAGAAAAACGCAAATGTTATGCCTGGCGCCAGTGTCGAGTAAGCTTCAAATGGCATCGGGCAAACTTTCGCCATCATCACTTACATTACTCAATAGGCGCTTGTCTCGCCTCGAGGGTCAATATCTGGTACATATTCAACGTCTGTACTTTGAGGTTATCTGACAATATCGCATTTTAGGTTATGCAGAGTCAGATGATTGGGATGCAATCCTCTTTGGACCGCATCTTGTCCACCGTTCAGAGCCAGGCCTACGGTATTCAGCACCAAGGGTATTCTGGGGGCATGACTTCCGGGCCTAGTCGCGATGGCTCTGGATATATGTCACGCAACGGGTATGATGCGCACGGACATGTGGGAGGGCAAAGCTCTCAGCCACGCTCCCAAACGAGATCATTCCCGCCGCTTCCGGGATTCGCTCCACCGGTTGGTTCGCTTGCGGGGCAAATCTATAAACATGCCTGATAAACTTTTAGCCTCACAAATACGCAACTTATGGCATTGTGCCCAGCACTACACCATCGTCAGATGACGAGTCTGAGGAAACGCTGCCTCGTGCCTCCCTCAACGCACCTATTGAAGCTCTCCAAGGTTTGGCAAATGCTGCCGCAGAAGCAGCCGCTGCGCCATCCGCATCCCCACCAAGGTAGTTATGTCATATCTGTGGGTTGCGCGATTATGCTGATCACTTGGAAAACAGGGTCAAAAAGCGCCCGCGAGTGGAGCCCATTCCCCGGAATGCGTTCCCGCACGTCATTGAAAAGGTGAGCCAACAAAATACTGGACTTCTGCACAGGTCATAATACTATGTTCTAGGGCCTTGTCTCGGAAAATGAGGCGCGGGAACTCTATCATATGTAGGCGTTTCGTGGATGTGGTCTTTTGCTCCATTCTGATTCTTGTCGAAGTTTCTTCGCTGGTTGCCACGTCTTCATACCTTTGTTCGATCCGAATTATGACACATTCGAGAGCCTGATGGAACGCACTCCGTGGACATTTGACGCGATACTTGCCATTGCAAGCAAAATCAGGAGTGGCAATGGGCCGCTCAGCTCAACGTTCTACAAGTGTCTAGAAGAGGCGCAGGGCATTTCCCGTTCGTCATTGTTCGGCCCGATAGTGAGGAAGGAAGCTGTTATGGGTGAGTGTTTCGTCTTGTATGTTTTACTGCACCACGTCTGATCGGTTTCATAGGGATGCTGCTTTTAGCTGCATGGAGTACGAACGGATGGCTCCCTAGTGGCCATGCAATGCGGATGGCGTTAGATCTTGGTCTTCACCGAGCATTGGAGAAGCTCGCTGATGATTCAGGGAAAAAACGCACTGAGGAAGAGGAACGTGACCTTGGTATGTATAAGAGTAACTGTCCACTTATCGCCCAGAGCTAATTGCGATCCCAGTCGTGTCGGCGCGTATCTGGCTGTGTTTATACTGGTTTGATCACCAGTACGTTGAAGAATTTTGACATCTTTAATTGCGTCTCAACAGTCTTTTCAGGATGAGTCTTGGCACCGGTCGTCCTGTGGTCCTGCGAGACGAGAGCTCTATTCGACACTGTCGTATTCTTTTGTCGCATCCAATGGCATCACCAACAGATGTGAGGCTGATCTCGCAAGTGGAGCTCATCGCTCAAAAAAGTAAGGCAAAATTCATGAGGAAATATTAATACCTTATTCGTTATATGCAGCCCAGATCTACGAGACTCTCGCGCCTCTCAATGGGCAGGTTAATCATAATACGCTCGCCTTCATCCGGCGTGCAAATGTTGCACTTGACAAGTGGTGGCAGGACTGTGACAATCTTCATCGTTCGTAGTTGACTTTGTCCTCTCTACCTTCCTGATTGTCTATGCAGGCCAGACAATGGACGAGAATTCTCTTCCGAGAAAAATACTTGTTGGAGAATTACACTACGCTAAACTCTGGCTCGTCTGCGTAGCTCTTCGAGGTGTATCGTGGGATAAAATGCCTTTTGAGCAACGTGAACTTGCGTTCCAGGCGAAGGATGCGGCTTTTAACTGCCTTTCTGTCTTCCTCAACTCCGCCGAGTATCGGTGAGTTTCTGTTTTGATCGTGTCCTGTTGCTTCGCTTAAATGATAATCATGATGATCACAGAGCAGCCTTGAGATATGCAGTCCACGACAGTCTCGTAACGGCCGCATTTTCTGGTCTCTTCCTGCTCAAGATGGCAAACTTGTTTCCTGCTGAGCTTGACCTTGCAGCGATCACAGCGCAAGTTGAGCAGCTCGCACAGCTTCTCTCTGATGTCGCAGCCGAACGGTGCGTTACCCTGCTCTTTCCCATTTTTCCAACTAATCCCTGCTTCTAGCTATGCCCTAACTCTGCGTATAATGCTTGCCAATCTCCGGCGCAAAGTCGGGATGATTGCAGGGCTGAGCGCGCCTATGACCACCATGCCCGCACCAACCTTGAACGATGGAATTGTTGCACACAGCCCAGGGCCTTACGTTGATCCATCAGGAATGTCTGCGCCTTTCACAATGGAGGAACTGGGTTTCGCATGGCCGAACGAGCGTGCTACGTTCAACCCAACCGCAATACCTATATGGTTGCAGGAGAAGAACCTGACAGACCTGGGGCTACCTGTGAACGGGAGCGATGGAATCTTCATGGATGTAAATGGCATGCATGGCTGGAGTGGAGACTTTGCGCCGATGCCAGGGGCCTGGTGAGGGCGCGATTGTACATACGGCAGCAACAATTACGCGCGATGAGGGGTGGTAATATGCACTATTTTTGTCTGATGCTCTATATCTCTGTTGGTCTTCGCTTTGCTCATTTGTGTCTCACTCTTCCCTATCTTGCTCGTTCATGCCTTTTCTTGCATCAGTATCGATAATGGTATCCTACGGTTAATTTGTGTCACATGCTGAACAAACGTACATTGCAAATGCGAATTGTCATACAATGTACATACAAGGAGAGAAGATGAATGACAACATGGCAATACACATCTAATTGGAGAGCCTGTCAGCCTATTCGTTACTCTTCGTCTTCGTCGTCGTCCTCTTCGCTTTCTTCCTGCTCTTGAAGGAACTATCAAAGAATGAGTTTGGGGCATGATAAGACGGAAGGGGAAATCTATTGACAAACCTTGACCAGGCCCTCCGTGGCCTTCAGGAAGTGCTGTCTTCCTTGCGGCTTAGATCCCTTTTGGTACCAGTAGATGATCGCCTGGTCAGAGACGCAGTCCTTATTGTACAAGACCTGTACGAATTGGTAAGTTATGAATGCATTGCTGTGTTCGTATCTGAACAGACGTGGAAAAGGGGTGGGATATAAGCAATAGGATCTGGTGCCTGCTGCCAAATAGGTCGACATGGCGGCCGCGACATCACATCCCAAAGGACCGGTGACAGACGAACGAAAGTGGTAAGACTCGAAACGCACCTTCAATATCTGTGGGAAGGCTTTCATGACACGTGTATCGTCATAACAGTAGACCTGTACGATATTGATCAATGCGACCTGAGTTTTGGGGCCTTTACAGAAGGCCACGAGAACCGGAGCAAATTTCTACAGACGGAAATGATATCAATGGAAGGTTCAAGGATAGGAGAACCGGGTCACTCACCCCGACTTCACGGAGTGCGAGGCCTTCGATCTGATCAGGGCGTGCACTCCAATCTACGGAAGCCATGAGGCCCTGCCAGATGCTCTGTATAAGCTCCGACTCAGGGAGCCGCTGCTCCTCTAGTTTAGTCTGAATTGCAAGTATAATCTGCGTGAATCTTGAGTTCTGACTCAAACCGAGTGATACGTATGTAAAGATGACACACTGATTCACTATCATCGCTGCGTTCCACTACTTCCTTGAGTTCCTTCATGATTGCGTCTTTCGCAATCGCATATTGCTTCTTCGTGTACCAGTCGGCCACGGTAGGGAGGTTTTTCTCCCGGAAAAAAGCATCGAGAATCTTAGCATCTCTCTTGTTTGGAGGGAAGAAGAGGAGTAGATCTTTGATATTGCCGCGCTTGAGGGTCGCGGCAAGGTGATCAATCGACTGGTCGGCGAGGAATGCGCTAAAGACCAGCGCGAGGATGTTGATGGACTGGTCTACAGGCAGCCGATGAGATTCTTGCAGTTCAGCATGATATAGTGCGTGAGCTTACCGTTCTTGACGAGGTGATCCTTGGTTAGACTCTGCAGACAAGCTGCGGTCACGAGGCCCTGCGAAAGGAGGAGACCAATTGTCATGGCGAGCTTGTCGCGCTGCTCGGATGACCAACGGCCGATATACTGCAGGAGAGTGGGGAGACTTTGCTCCTCGAAGGGTTTCTGAAGATATTTGAACCTATATTCATAATCAACACCGCATGCACAATATATTACGCGGGACCACAGTCGCATGCACCTTCGATTCAATTTGTTAAACACATCGACATACTTCTTTAACTCTTCGATGTCGGGCGGGTTGCGTGCGTTGAAGATAGAGAATGGCGACATGGGCGCGCCATCATCAAGATATGACCCACCTGGCTGGATGAGCCCGCCGACAAGGAGGATTTCAAACAAGGCGTCGGCATATTTGAGATACTCGAGAGTCCCACCAGCCTGTACAAGTTTAGCGCTGAAGCCCTCAAAATCGTTCTCTGGAACTGTTTCAAGATGTTTGTAGAGTTGGTCTCTAAAGACTAGAGGTCGACATAAGTAATACTATAGATTGATCGGAACTGGGTAGTCTCACCCGCTGGCTCGTGCTTTGCCTGTGCTTTGACTTGGCCTTTGCGTACTTTTGTGCGAACCCCCTGGAGTGAAGGCTTTGGAACTGCTGATTGCTGAGACATCCACAGTCTGCGAGGATGTCGAGAGCGTGGATCAGAAGATGAAATTGGACTCAGCTGCAGTTTAACAAGGATCCAACAATTGGTGCTTGTTCGGAGATACCCGACTGATCATCGAGCCAATATCATGGTCGATTTCTTGTAACACTCTTGAGCTCATGTATGTAGAAAGTACAAGATTGATATCGACAAAACACCCGAATGAAACAGATTATTATCATTTTGATTGTACCCTTCAAGCGGTTGAGCCACTGTCGGCGCCAACCACGCCAGCGACCAGCATAATGTATAGTCTGGCTAGACCTGAGGGAGACCAGGTGCGGTGTCACACGTATCACTTATTTCATGAGTTCGCGACTTTGTCCGATTCTGGTGAACTCGGCGGAATATTATGATGAGGCTCACTGAGCGCGCGCCGCGCACCCATCGAGGTCGCCTGCGGCAATCAGCGTCAATTTCAATTGAAATCTGAATCTTGCGGGTTCACATAGTCATGGCAATAATCTTGGGTACCTGTTCATATGATCAACGATCCGTTCAATGATCTGCTCGTCTGAGCCACGAAGGTAGCTGTTCGTGTGACATTGCAGTGTGGATTCATTGTGGATTCAAACTCACGTGAGGAGGTGAATCATCGCGGCCCAAGCGCTCATTGTTGTCCCTTAAGATCAGCCAAGCTGTACATATTAGTTCTCCTCTTTCACTTGTCATAAAAAATTTCGAGTATCAGCCATCCCGACGACGGTGAGTGACATTCGTTGTCATCGTTAGCAATTTATGAACGTGTTCATGCCGTAAAGGAGCTGCGACATCGCTTGCTGGTCACCTTAACGTATGTGATTATTCTAGTTTGACACTTTGTTGACCTACTGAGTCTCGATAAGATCTTTTAGCCAACGCGCAGCACGAACTCCATGAACCTCCGTTTTATAGACTCCCCAAATGCGCGTTCAAAATCAATTACGACTGCCGATGGCATCGACACCTTTGGCGTGCGTACTATCCATGCAGTGGCACCAGCCCTGAACGCATCGGGGAGACTCATTGTACATCTAGATCTTGAATCAGCACTCTACAGGAAACGGTGCCTACCAGGTTGGCATATCCGAGGACGTTGGCACACGACGATATATGGAAGATTCCCATTCCTTCGTCGTCGACTATGCTGGTGTGCGAGGGCAGGGATTCTTCGCTGTTTTCGACGGTCATGCAGGAAAACACGCAGCTGAGTGGTGTGGCGCACATTTTCACGAGGTTCGTATAGCCACTATGTCTTTGTACCAATTTAAACGCGTGATCATGTGTAGTACCTCCTCGATTCGCTCCGCACTTCCTCCAGTGCCACTATTCCGGACGTTCTAAATGAAACATTCCACAACGTCGACAAACGCATTTCTCGCCTCAGCGAAGAATCCGATGGCAAGATCCACTCAGGATGCACAGTTGTAACCGCCTTCCTTCGCATCGAGGATGCAGATGGGCGGCAATCCTTCCTCCCTATCCCTTCACTTTCCCCGCCCTCCCCTACTGACAGTGGGAGCCGCAGTGGCAGCGAGTCTCCTACCGAACCCACGGATGAATCCAAGGAGACGGGCAAGAAGGCCAAGAGCAAATCTCCTGCTTCGGCTTCCCGTTTCGCCAGAGCGCTAAAATCCCTGAGCGGTTCTTCACCAACCTCACCCTCACCCCCCTCCGCACTCTCCGCCACACGTAGCCAGACCTCTCCACCTTCGATGCAAACGCACGCGATTCCAATCGATGCACCACTCAACTCGCGGCGCGTGCTTTATACTGCCAACGCTGGTGATGCGCGCGGGGTGCTCTGCCGCGCAGGCCGGGCAGTGCGCCTCACCTACGACCACAAGGGAAGCGATAAGCAGGAGGCGAAACGTATCACCGATGCTGGTGGATTTGTTATGAGTGGGCGCGTGAATGGCGTTTTGGCGGTAACGCGCAGTCTTGGAGACAGCAGTATGAAGGAGTATGTTGTTGGGAGCCCGTACACGACTGAAACCGAACTAGGAAACGAGGACGAGTTCCTGATCCTTGCGTGTGATGGGGTAAGTAACCTCGTTGGGCGCCTTTGCTTCGAAATATTCATTATCGTGTGACCTCTAGCTTTGGGATATCACGGGCGATCAGGGTGCGATCGACCTCGTGCGGCATATTTCGGATGCGCAAGCAGCCGCAGAAACGCTCGTGAAGCATGCCCTTGAGCGACAAACCAATGACAATGTCACTGTCCTCGTGGTGCGATTCAAAGCGTTCGGATCCACAGAATCTATGGGACTCGCTTGAGTATATTGTCGTTTTGCTGTTCTGCTTGGGAGGGGGCAAATTAGGGGTGTTATTTTTGCCATGGCCGACGTCTTGCTGTTGTTTTAGTTGGTTCTTGTAATCGCTTCATTTCGCGCACGAGCATTCCGTTTACCTTGACTGCACCCGTACTCTACTAATATCCATCCAATGTAGATTTGATGTGTATCAGAGCTGATCAATATCTTTAAATTGCCACACAATACAATGAGATGCAACCCATCGCCTGGGCATATGGTGTCCGCGCCATAAAGCATTGCAGTTCGTATCAAAAAACAAGAGAAAGATAACATAATGTGAACGGATCAGCCCTTAACCAAACAATAGCTCAAGCTCAGCTGCACACGGTATAGCTAGTGTACACAAGTACCTACCCGTGTATGATCAAAAAGTGGTGATTCTCCAAGCACAGCCTATAAACAGTCAGACCATGCTTCGATGCTCCGCTCCCTTGCAACGCTGAAACCACGAAGCATCATATTGACTATCGCCCATTGGTTCATGTCTGCCTTCCTCCCAGCCGTTGTATTCATCGGGGGTCTTTCCCAACAAGCAAGATCGACCTGCTTCAAGTAGGGGAAGAGGCCGCTGATGATGAGAGCCACATCCACCGGGACATCGATGCGTGAATTTCCCAAAACGAGAAATTTGAGACGCTTATTGCAGCGTCCGCCACCAGGGCACTTGAGATCTATGCCGGCTGACTTGGTGGTATCTATAACAAGAGCGAGCGAAGTCAAAGCAGGACAGCTCCAAAGCAAACTAATTAGCCCATGGAATGTTGGTACTGTGGTGTAACCATTGATGTTAACGCAGCTGCTGATTTTGAGGGCTTGGAGCTTGGGCCAGGCTCTCGCCAGCTGGCACAGTGCCTCGTCAGACATCGATATGTTGCCAGCCCCTTCTATAAGCAGGTGAGTCAGGTTGGGAAATGCGCGCAATGGCGTGAAGTCGTCCGATGCCATGCGTACACCCGAATATTCTGTGCTTAGAGAGAAGTATTCAAGTTCGTCATGATCGCATCTCTTCTGGAGGACGGCGAGAAATTGGGACCTCGTCGTGAATGCATTCGTGATGTCGACCTTGATTTGTTTGCTTTTGATGACTTGAAGGGAACTGAAGAAATTCGAGGCGTGTTCAATTGTCTGGGTAGAAAGGCTGAACCATTTCAAATGATCGAAGCCGGGGAACTGAAATTGTGGTTTTTTGCCCCAAGCTGATGATGACCTCAAATCCAAGCTCAGTGACTGCATGGCTGGTAGCTTCATAACGTGCTCGGTGACTTCGCTTCCTGAATCCCATACCGACAAGGTGTGAAGATGATGGAGCTGAGAGATAGGTTGTGCGATGAAGGGTGAAATTTGATGCAACAACTTGAAATCATCACTTTCACGTCGAATGCGCATAGTCATGTTTTGGAGGTCAGGACACAAGGTCCCGAGACACGAAAGGACAGAGAGAAAGGCGGAGGAAGCTGAAAAAATCTCCATGTGGAAGACTAACATGGACGGTACTAGAACCATGCGCAAAATCGGTGCAAATTTGTGTGTTCCATCGGCATGCCATGTTAATTTGTGAAGGGTTGGGAACCAAGACGCAGGTGTCGAAGGACTAGACAGCATTAGCACAGTGAGGGGCTCGATAACCGCTGGGGGGATGCTTTTGACAGTGATCGAGCGCACGCAGGACAAGTATTCGAAAAGAGTGTCCCACAACTTGCTGTCAATAGGTTTCTGTAATACCTGCGCAAACGAACTCAGTCTGGCCCCTAATCATCATATTAGAACTTGGAGACTCACCACACGACCCTGAACAATGCTAAACAGGTCACTCGGTAAACATTTGACAAGCGGCTCCACAGACTGCAGGTCCCTCCACAGGGCATTAAGTGCTGGGTGCTTAAACGCACGGCATGTAGATGCAAGTGCAGGAAGCGATTTGCGTTGAGTGTATGAGCTAACGGTGCATATTACTTCGAGGTTTGTCAATGCTGGATGCATGACCAACGGAGGTGATGGATCCAAGTTGGATTGTCCCGGGCCCGTCTAATATTCAAGAACTGACTAGGGTGGTTGAAAAAGCTTCAAGTGACTGTCGAAAGAACGAAGCAATTTGGTCAACGGTAGCAGCACTCAAGGATCGCAGTGTCCGTTCTGTATAATATAGTTGCAATATTTAAACTTCTAATTTGGTCCGCTCCTCATTTTTATGTACAGGGACTATTCAACATTGCCTTCGTGAAGTACCTCTGGCGCAGCACATCTCCATGCGTGTGCACTTTCACCACACCGTCATGCGACTGCTGTCCTCTCCAGACGGTTGTGCCCATGCGTTGCTGTGGGACAGCGCTCGTACCGGCCTGCTGGGCCTCGTCTTGCGAAGCCTGCTTCACGTTCGCCCCCCTTGATATGTGCGGCCACCATCCAAGCATTACCTTCGGCTTCGGCGGGATTGGAGGCTTCGCCGTGGCGTGGCAGCTACTGCTGAGAGGGACATCTGTGGCTCCGAACGTTTGGACAAGGGGTTCACCAGTGCCAAGGGTTGGCTGAAGATTTTGCTTTGACTTCGGGGGACCGTCAGAGAATTCACTATCTGTTCAACTGCATCTGTTTCCTTTTGCAGTTCTTTTCCCTTCTCTTTCTCCTTGCCCTTGGCTTTCACCTGGAATGGCAAATCAGACGGCACAGGCAGCCTTCTGGTCTTGGCTAGTGATGATGCAGTTGGCGCCATGAGGGTAGAGGTGCGCGCTCGAGTCGTACCAGTGGTTGTACCTCTTAATTTGCCCGCGAGGAAAGTCTTCATGCCCATGGAAGATACACTTCCTACATTATTTCTTCGCGAAGCGACGCCGAGCGACGAAGTGGAGTTACTCCTACTATGGCTCTTCCTGCTTGTTGTCCCTGGAGCAAGGAACAGAGGGATTGGAGATCTCGACGCGCAGGCTGATGTTGAATCAAATACTGGCATAAATGAACTTCCGGAGGTTGCGTGTTTGCTGTTACTGAACCATGGTACGCGTACGTTAGAGACGGGTGGCGCGTCTGAGGAGCTGATCGAGGCTTTGTTGGCATCCACTTCCTGGCGAATGGCTTCACGGTCCTTAAGCTTCTTTGCCTCTTCCCCCTTCCCCTCTGTTTCCTCACCAGCATCGATGCGAACACGTTTGGATTTCTGCACATCATCTTCTCGGTCCTCCTCCTCTTCGCCGTCATCATCGTCATCATCGTCGCCAAATCTTCCTGGTATGACTTTCCTCGAAACTGGGCGCAATCTCAATGAAGTGGAAGGAACACAATCCTTCTTCATAACATCGTTCGACTTACGTGTCCTCTCGGTGTTTTGGACGGGCCCAGCGGTACTCTTTCGCTTGCCGAGGACAAGTGCAGCTTCCGCATTCGATCGCGTCCCGCTTCGCGCAGCATAGCGAGTCGTGATGCTGTCCATCATATCGAATTGGGCTTGGTGCACTTTATCGAATAGCCTACTCGCACCAACTTTCTTCCTCTTCCGCGGATTGTCTGCACTGGACCGTCCTGACATGGACTGTTACCAGTGCCGGTACCCCAAAATGTCAATGTCTATACTTGCGATGCCCTTCGATTTAAGGACTGCGTTTGAAAACCGGTGCTGAGGATTAGGAGAGCCAAAAATGAAAGCCTCGGAGTGGTTTATGCCTAGGTCGCTTGCAAGCTGCGTATTTCGCAAGGTCGGGTGCATCATGAGGATGGATATGACGATACTTATTAGACAGTCAGGCTCGCGTCGTAATGCACTTGCACAATTTCATGAACATATATCTTTGTGTATTGAACTCCCGGACAAAGAACAAAGTCAGTCTCCCGTAGTCAGACGACCCGTTCCTCCCTTTCAGGGGAAACCAAGTTGTCAACCATAACCTAGCGTATCTCTGCGCTGCTATTGAACTTGTTTACATCGGGGAGACTTCCTGCAGACGGGCACATTTTTAGGAGAACAAGGAGGGTTGTCTCCTCTATGCAATGCTTGAGTCATATGGGAGTGAATAAATTCATCGATTCTCTCTGACTTGGGTTACTGACGGTTACCTTGCCCTTTGACCTATTCATCCTTGAACCGCCCTTCTATACAACGTGTTCAAGCCGACCTTGTTGGCGTCGTCGGGTGTTGTCGTGTCGTTCATCTTGGCAGATTTCCTTATTTTTACACAACTGGCCATAGCGACTAGGCGTTACTCGGTCTTGGCACATTTCGAGGTAACTTTGTCTTCGTCTGTACATAAAATCCGATGTCCGAATCAATATTGGCCCACAATTGATATCGATGGCTTGCGCATTTATTACTCGCTGGTCGATCAATCAAGAAATACTATACAACGACAACAACTATGAGAATGAGCACGAAAACCGAGATGTTGCTTCCCTAATGTTGAATGCTTGCATATCGTCGAGGGTTTAACTTGTTGAATGAGACACATGGTAAATTCAACCTCGTCGTAATGTTGATTGTGTACTCAGTAGACGCGCAATAATCCAGAGCACCATCCGGCCTGTCTTATGGTGATGTCAGCACACAAGCTTGTTCCGGTGGCCACTGCACTGCCAGAGACTGCGGGAAGTATCGTGGATGTGTGGCAGAGCGTTTGGTATTGATAAGAGGTCATCGCAGAGCGCATTTCCGAATACTGATAATTACAAATAATGTATCGTGAAGTAAGCACACAATTGCGCATAGTCAAAAGGTGTATCAGATGATTCAAGCGTACCATAAATCAGGCAACACCATCAAGTGATGATGTACCCGGGCCGCTCCCTACAACACTGAAACTATGAAGAAAGCGACTGAGTGACGCCCATTGCACCATCGACAACTTCTTCTGAGGTAACAAATTCATGGGAGCCATATCCCAACAATCAAGATTGACCTGCTCAAGGTGGGGTAGAGTCGGACCGCTGAGCAGTGAGGATAAGGGCTACATTTAGCGGGGAATCGATGACTGAATTGCCAAAGGTGATGTCTTTGAGATGCTTGGTGAAATGTTCTCACCGTCGGGGCTTGGAGCTTACGCCAGGCTCCTATCAGGTAGCCTTCGAAATGTCACAGCCCCTCTCGATGTCCATATGAGTTAAATTGCTAAATGCGTGCGATGGCACGAAAACATTTAACTCTGTGCGCATGCCCGGTATCCTCTTTGAAACTGCAATAAAAATGAAGTATTCAAGTTTGTTTTCGTCACATGCCTCTTGGAGGATGGCAAGAAATCCGCGAGAACAATAGGGAGGGCGGAAAATATGCAAGGACTCTGCAGCACTGCGGATAGCATCAGCATCCTGTGTCAATCAACGGAGGGTGGGAAACAAGGAGGCGGGTGCCGAAGGACAAGACAGTATTATCCAACTGGGGGGCTCGATAGACGTCGAGTTGCCAAATTGTGTGATAGAGTGCACGCGGGACGTGCATTTGGAAAGAGTGTCCCACATCTTGTGATTGAGAGGTTTCTGTAGTGCCTGCACGCGTGAATTAGTCTGAAGCTCAAGAGCATATGAAACTGGGACACACCAAAAACATTCACGATCGATGTCAAACAGGTCACTTGGTGAACATTTGACAAGTGGTTCCACGGATTGCAAAACCCTTCATCTAAACAAACCACGTCGGAAGCTTTCCTGAGTGCTTCGACCCCTCTGCTTCCGACAGAGTTTCACCCCTCAGCAATGACCGGTAGTAACTCCCCTTCAGCGCCGAACACGCGATGATGATGTCCAGCTTCTGATTTTATCCCTTACAGGACTCGGCTGCCCACTGCGCCCGACCATGCTGCGCCCGTAGCCTGTGAGGGTCTTCTCCGTCTCTGGCATCGTATCGGGCTCCGCATCCGACCCGTAGTCGATCCCATAACGCTACTGATGGCGGTCTTGCAGATAATTTCCAGCCAGGGCTGGCAGTCTGCGTTAGATTCCGGATGGAGGTTGTTCAGGCTCGGAGAGCCTTTGAAAGCGCAGCGCCAAGAGTAGATTTGCCTGTACCAGATGCGCCCTGAGAATGGAGTGAGCATGCACTACAGAGTGACGCCAGTACTTGGATTGTAAGAAGTTGAGGAGGAAGACCATGACCATCAGGAATATTGCATCACTCATGTCTCGATTAGCAATACCTGCATGTTTATCCCCTCTGTCCTCGGCATGTGTCGGCGCCTCGGAGTACATGTCCGCGATCGGACGATCGTCAGCAGGGGACATGACGAATTACGATTATGGCGATGCCAGATGCTGACTGAACCATCACCTGAAGGTCGGTGTACTCGGGCGTACAAATGATATACTTTACACGTTAGTTGGTTAACCGGACATCTAGAAATGGAATTCCACTGCGACAGGTGAGGAGCTGATCGCTGATGATGACCGGCGAGGAGACGCGGTCTACTATATGTAGATGATATAGTAGAATGTGACTTGTAGACGTGTTTGAACCTGGCTGGGAACGAGAATCAACAGATTAATGAGATCAGCGCAACGCTTTGCATGGAACTTTTACGGACCGTATATCCACTACACGTCACATATCATATCCGATATCCGTCAAAAAAGACCAGCAATACTTGACGTGGACATACCGGTGACTAACACTTGCTGTACGACGCGACACCGTGGTCCGTGCGCGTGAACGACCGACTGTCGATACGACATGTATCGTCACTACTAGTGACTAGGATACAGGCACTTTTGCATTGTGCTCTAAACGGCTTGAAAATGCTATGGGGGAGCACAACAAGAACAAGAGCAGTGGCCGCAAGGCTGTATCTGTCGATTGGAAACGTTACTAGGCACCTTGATGCGGGAAGTTGGAAGGAGCATAGCTGTAGTAGTATCATATCTGCCAGTGTGCCACAGAAAGCTGAAGGAACGGGTACGACGATCGTCTTTGTTAGGTTCCAGCTCGACTCTGATTATCATCATGATCAACTTGGCCCGGGATTCACGCCCCTGCAAGGGCTGGGCACGGTGAGTGATCCGCAGTTGCGGTATTCATAGTACAGGCGCTGAGGCACATGTGATCACCGTGGCGTTTTGCATCTGCCGCAAAAGTCCGATCACTTACGACGTAGTGTACGTAGTACCGAAGAAATGTACGACTTCGAATTCCGTCACAACCCCCACGTTCAGAGCGGCTTCAAGCTTAAGTTAAGGGTCACTTCTATATTATACATAGTTCCAGGGTTTGTCCACGTCCCTGGCCACGCCGGTTCACAGGTGTCACTGCACCCGGGGGTATGCTGTATGTAGTATTCATAATACAGGCGCCAAGGCACATGTACGACTAATAACTATGACTCAGATCCTTTGTGTGACTGGTCGGGACCTCGTGAAAGCTTCGTGCCCAACACAAACCCAGAGCCATACGATACAGCATGATCAACCCGAGTTCTCAGCCAATATTAATCCTTGGTCGCCGTAAATACTCACCAATAGCTAGCCCTCCGTTCGAAGAACAAGTAATATCTCTGTAATCACCCGCCCCACGGGCCAAACCACCTCGATTGGTCTAAATGAAATCACCCACGAATCACAATGTCACCCGTGGTTCGCCAAGATACTTCCCAGCACAGTAAATTCAACGACATCGAGAACGTGTCACTTCCCTTGGTATCAGATAGGAGATAAGCAAAACAACATCTTTTGATTGGCATCAGATCCATAAAACAAACATGGTATGTATATATGCGTCGGAATATATGTATGTAAGAGTGAGGCGAAAATCGATATCAGCGCGTGGTGGTACGTTATGGCACGATCAATCAATCAATTGAGTGAGGATATCAGGTACATGGTCGGTTGGAGAAAGAATGGCTGCTTGGCTGGCGGAATTAAAGAACAAAGAGGTGCGTAAAAACAACCACAATGACTTGAAAGAAGAAAATACAGCAAGCCTGGAATTAAATGCAAAGATATGGTCCTGGAGATGTTGATCAGAACTTGGTCGCGAAAGACTTCTATCATTATTGGCGTCACGTATGATAGATCCATAAACAGGAAAAAGGAAGGACGGCGGTTTAACTGGAATTGGGCGGTGCGCGGGAGTGTGGGGGCGTTGAGAAGTCGATGGCATTGTACGCTGGTGGAGGGGCTTCTTCGAGATCCCCGTGGCGGCCCTCGAGCTCGCTATCAAGCGCACGCCGGTGATGGTGCGCTCGAGTGACGTTACGCACCCACCCTAGAACCTCATCAGGATCCTTCTCTGGACGGTTCCTACCCCGCGGTTGCTGTGCAGTTGATGGCCGCGTGGGCATCGTTGCTGATATCGGCGTTGAGACGACATTAGATGAGTGTGTGTAGCGATGGCCCGTGGAGGGCGAGCGGGGTATGGCGACAGGCGTCGGGGGAAGGGTACGCGCCAAGATGGGAAGGCGTTTGGGCCGAGTAGGAGGGGAGTTGACAGGGGATGTGGGGTTTGAGGGGACGGTAGGTAGTCGGCGGCGAACCACAGATCCGGAAGAAAGAGCACGGCTGCGAGACGAAGGCATATCGCCTACACTATCCATTTCACTGTCTAGCAGTGCTGGTGGGGTTAACACCCCGTCTTCCGTGACTACCTGAGTGTGCTTGCTTGTTGTGGTTGGGATGGACGATAATCGGGGTGACGATCTCGATCGGTGAAGCCACGGCTGTGTTCCAGGAGGGGGGTTCCATGAAGACGGTGGCGCAGGAAGTTCTCGCCGCGTACCCGCGCGTGGCGAGGGGGAAGGCTGTGATGTGTAATCAGATACTGGGATGGGTGACATTGGTGCAGGGGAAAGGCTAATGGGAGCTGAGTAACGGCCGTTGGTATTTATCCTTGGGACTACTCTTTCTGGGTCATCGAAGAATGTGGATGTATAAAACCCACTCGATGGGGCTGAACAAGGGGTTTCAGGACAGCACACGGACTCGGAGGAGATGCTTGCGGAGTCCCATGCGGTACCAGGGCGCGGAGGTAAGTCGAGACCGTCTGCACTATGAGGTCGCAATGATGGGTATAACGGTTCGCCATAGACGATTTTGCGCCATTGATTTATGGATGTGGGAGGGGGCGCTGCGCTGGAGATATCAAGTACATCTGCGTCCTCATTGCAGCGAGAGTCGACTGCAGGGGTCTTAAGGGAGGGATAAAGAGGTTCGCCGTACATGATTTTACGCCACTGACGTGCAGATGTAGGAGCGGATGTGGATTTAGGAAGGGATATGGAATCTGTTGCTGGGGTATCGAGGGAATTGGGGTTGTGCCTTAGAGTCATCCAATCGTCGGGCTCCGTAACGAGTAGTAGAGCGGTGACGAATAGGTTATCGAGTAGGGAAAGGGATATTCCGGCGTGTTCTACTTGAGGAACTGATTGGTGAACTGGACCAAGGGTCTCGAATACTTTGAGTCGTGGGTTGTTTTCGTCGTCTTGTAGTGTATCCAGTGATGCGATGATTCGCTTGCATGATGAAGAGGTGCACTAATTAGGAAGTATGAGCGTAAGCGGAATTATGTCAGGTAAAGGAAAGTTACCTGATAAGTGCGGCCGGTTCGCTTCCACTTTAGCACATGGGGATGGTTTGGTAAGGCGAATTTGCGGGAGCTAGTGAAATAAAAAATAAATGGGATAAGGGATTGAATAGGAAGAGACGTACTTTCCAAGGCTGCCATACTTGAGGTAGTTGTCAGTGTCTTTCCAGGGAGGGTCACCCATCTGTATGATTGCACCGTGGGTGTCCCTTCCCTTGCCCTTGAGAGGGAGATTCTTGGGCCAACAAATGTCTGCGATTTTGACAGAAGCGTCACGGTCCCATGGATGTGAACGCCATATAGTAGTTGAAGATCCGACTGTTTCTACTGAATATAGAGGAGTTTCTGCTACGAGGTCTGTAGCAACTGAATCTAGGAAGGAAGGAGAGGAGAGTTTGAGTACGAGAAGGGGTCGTTGTTGGCGCCGAGAGGCCATGTCGTCGCGAATTTCCAGGCGGTGTAGGTAAGGGAAAATAGCAGATGGGTTAGAAGTAGAGGGTCCTGGGACGGCAGATATGGGCGCCTGTCTGTTCTTTGGACTTGAACTAGGATTTGATGGTGTAGATTTGATGGTAGGTGGAAGTGAAAGTCGTTGAACGGGAGGGGGGACGAAGGGGGAGAAAGACGGAGACGGTTTGTCAGAATCACCGATAGAAAGGGACATGAGCGCCCGATGCATGACAGCTAGTTGCACGGTGATCGTTTAACCGGTGATTAACTAGGAGCAGTAGCAGCTGTAGAACGAGGAGAACTAGTTAGACCAAAGTACTATAGCTACTTACTATAACCAAGACTTGAATCTCAGCGAATGATAAACTCCCGCTTTTATCGCTGGTCTTCTAGTCTGCTTCTCGCTCCCACCCAACTGAGCTCACACCTCATACCATCTCACGGCATTTACCGAATTACTAGTACAACGCCCAGTCGTCCGGGAGACAACTCCGCTTAAAATCAGTATCGTCGCGTCAATACATCCAAATATCGCCAACGCGCTCTTTTCCACACGATTGCCACTCGTCTGTAGTCTTATTGTTCCCATCATGTCTACCGAACTCAGGTATGTTCGTCAGCAGCATTTCGGTCGCCGAATCTCATCTTCCTCTTAGGTCCCCAGCAAAAAAGGACGCGACGACCGTCGTCAAATCTCCCGATTCAAAGGGAAAAGGCAAAGCAAAACTTCCCGTTGAGGACGTGGCTATGGAGGAGGAGGAGGATGAGGAGGATGAAGAGGAGGATGAAGAAGGTGATGATGAAATAGAGGAGGTATGATTTTCCTTGGTTCATTTGTCTTCACGACACTGAAATTCGTATGACAGGAGGAAGAGGAAGATGACCACGAGGAAATCAACCCCGGCGCCATTCTTCCCCGCCGCACTCGGGGCGCACGCGTCGATTATACGTCCGAGGAAGCCCTCAAAAAGGCCGGTCTCACAAAGGATGACCGGGATGACGATGATGATGACGAAGACATGGAACATTAAGTGTCCCACGCCCAATTACTTTAATATTGTTATCACTTTCCTATGGTCTTGGTCAATTATTTGGCATGGGGTGTGTGTAATATTGCCTGCCAGAGGTACTCACATCGTTTCATAAACCACTCCTGTATCCTTGCTTAGCACTTTGTTCGCATGCCCGAAATCTGTAGATCCTCGCACGTTCGAGTTGCTGCGCTGAAGTCACGCGCCATCGCGCCTCGGCGACGGTGGTTCTCCAAGTACTACAAGTATTTTGGATGATTTGAATATTGACAAGTACTGGAACCTGAAATGCACAAAAAATACTAGTATGTGCGGGACTAGACGGTCGACGCAAGTGTATGTATAGGCTCTCACAAAGTCAACCAAGTATTTAAATTACAACGTGTTGATGCTATCGCGATATCCCAGTTCGAGGACGCCGATGAATTCTCACCAGACGACGCGCGCGCGAGCCGATGTTCTGATTCATGTGCATTTACACTAATTAGTTCTTGGCCAGACCTCCACAATACGCGGCGCTTATTCATTTGCCAGTGCACTTCTTGGACTCGTTGCTCCACCGTTCTCACAACAATGACTCGGATGAAGCGGTCGAAAACCCAATGTTTTTGGGGCTACTTCCTCATACGCTTTTCTGGTGCCTTTTCTTATTTACCCAATGACGATGAAGCAATCCAGCTCCACAAATAGCCAAGACAAACTAGTTTCTCTCGTTGCGGTCCTCATGTTATTTAACTCGCTGCACAACGAGATAAACAGGCATCTATTTCTCGGGTGTTGTAATCGCTGGGTCTGATGATTTCTGGAATCTGCGCAGCGACCGAAAACAGCTTGTGAGAGGGCGAAACGCATCAAGAATCCCAAACAGTGGGTCCGTGTCTGCTGTGGGTCTCCTGGTACCGACAACGGTTACAACATGGTTCTTTCATCGTAAGTACATACAGTGATATCCTACTAGTCGGGCTTCCCGAGAACAAATATTGATCGGATCTCTCAATAAAACCAGGAAGGAAGATGGGCAAAATCAACCATTCGTGTCGCGCGAAACCTATAATACATAATGTGTTGAAACAAGTATTGTCCGAGGCCGGTAAATTTGTGGGGGTGGATTAGCTGCTTAGCAGGTATGCTCAATCCTGCAGCCACTCGTTACGCACAACTTTCGGTTCCTCGTGCAAACTCCGCCATCATGGCTTTGTACTCCTCGTCGAGGATCGCTAACTTGGCCTCGTGCTCGTCTCGGTTGGCTTTATTCCAGGCATCCATTTCCTCTAGCTTGCCCGCCAGCCAAGTATTATAGGAGGCCCTCCACTCGCGTAGCTGGACATCAAGCCAGGCGAGCATCCTGGTACGTCGATGGCCCGCAAACCAGACTTCCACCCTGATACGGCGTGCCACATCCGCAGGTTCACAATATATCATATTTATGGAAGGGTTTCAGTGAAAAGTTAATAATAAGAAAGCTGCCTCGTTGAAAAATACCTGCGTGCCCGTCTACCTTGTTTTGTGCCTCGTGTTGAATTGGTGTGGTTCAGCAATTGTGGTAGCTCCTAAAAACACTGAGTACTACCAGTCGGCCAGTACTATCATGTGAAATTTACGATTTTGAATTACAACGTCTGCATGACTACAATCAAACTACAATTGCAACTTGCAAGCACGTTGGCACTGCGGCGGCCTTTAACGTTTTAACACGAACAAACTGTTTTTGCTGCGTCCTCGTCAACTTCTCGAGCGCTATATATATACCATAGGCAGTACAACTCGACCAGTATATCCGAGTTAGAAGATTCCCAAGCATTCTCGACCGAGGCTCAACCGAAATACCAGTGATCTACGTACTCCACGACCACAATGGATCACGGCGCACACAACATGGCTCCAAGGTGCTCAATGCACATGCTCTGGTACGTCCCACCCAGTCCCACCCACTCACACTTACCTCGGCCATCCCCAGGAACACCCAAATCATCGACACATGCGTCGTATTCTCCCAATGGCACATCCGCTCTAACCTCCAATTCGTCTTCTCCTTCTTCGCTATCGTAGCCCTAGGCATGCTCTACGAGTACCTCCGCGTCTTCTCGAGGGACTTTGACAAGCTCATCGCTATGAAAATAAGGATTCAGAGCGGGCGTAGGACGCCGCTTACCAGGAGTGGGCAGAGCTCGCCTGAACGTCAGGGTGATGCTGAGGAGAGGGGCTTGTTGAATGGGTTGAGGGTCGCGAGGAACCAGGGGTGGGTGCTGCTACTACACGTGCCTTCAACCTGACTCAATTTTACTTTGTCTTTAGATGCGCTGTACCCCCTCTCTATCGTGTCATGCGCGCTGTGCTGTATGGAGCCAGCGTGGGCTTGTCTTTCTTCTTGATGCTTGTGTTCATGACGTACAATGTATGTCTGACGGCTTGTTTTTCGGACACTGACTGATATGTTTGCCCGCAGGCATATCTGATTTTTGCAGTTGTCCTTGGTGCTGCGGTGGGACACTACATCTTGGGTGGTACTATAGAGCCCAACGGCCCTGACAAGGGGATGGCATGTCATTGATCTGTGTACATGGGGAAGCTGCTATCAATATGCATATCACATCACTTCGATTAGTCTTCATGTCTTCCTTCCATCAAGCTTCAAGCTTCAAGGACTGTCCACCAGGTCTGACTAATGTAGAAAGACCATAGACGAATGAGGATGGTCCCTTCTAGTAGTTCTATGCTTCATGATTAATATACCTCGCTCACTCCAAAGGTCGAAGAAATTGTTGTACACGAATACAGCTACGAGTATGATCAATTACTTCATCTCTGTATCCTCATCCTTCTTCGCAAGCCCTTCCGCCCGAAGAAGAGCATCAATTTCTGCAGGCTTGTAGATCTTGGCTTTTGGTGCTTTCGCTGCCTCGTCGTATGTGAGGACTGCAAATTCAACTGTCGAGTACAGATCAACGCCGTGTCTAGGTAAGAAAGTAGGATGACCTTACGCTTTTCGCTTCCAAGAGTCGTGCTGTCCATCGTCTTGCTCATTACCCTCAGTACGAGCCCGATAGCCTCCTCGACGCCCAAGTCGTCTTTGTATTCTTGCTTCAGTAAGCTCTGTGCCGTGCCATTGTTCGCCCCGATGCATGTTGCTTTCCACCCGGAGTAGTTGCCAGATGGGTCGGAATGGTACAGTTGAAAATGGTAATGTGGGTCATAGCCTGCGTATAGCAGGGAAACGCCGAAAGGACGTAGACCTAGACGACATTTCGTTGAAGACGTAACAGACGATTGGGGAAATAGATCAACAGACCTCCGAATTGCGTATACCCCTGCTTCATATCGCACAATCGCTGTGCAAGAAGCTCAACCGGTATATCATCATTATACTGCAAAAGATGTTGCTGTGCCACTGTCCGTGCGTAGTTCACCAGCGAATTCGCATCGGACGTGATGCCTGCGACGCCTCCGATTACATTTCTGCAGAACCCAGAAATCAAGAGGTTTCCTAGGTACTTGTGGGGAAGTGCTCACGAGTTTAATAAGAACATCTTCTCTCCACTGCCGCCGTAGCCCCCGCCTTCCTTCGCGCTGGAAAGATCGAGGAGTTTCCCTGTCACACGTTTCTCAGCGGCCAGGACGACTCCGTCCTTTGCGAGTACGCCGAGGACTGTTCCTGCGTGTGAGATGGCTTCCATGGCATATTCAACTGGAATGATAGGGTTAGGTCGTGAGGCATCTGCAATTCTCTGGTGAGCGTACTTTGGTAAAGCCGGCCTGTGTATGGCGAGCAGGTCAGATCAGGGCATTTTGTTGATAAAGTTGATTACGCACCTTCCGGAGAGAATATTGTTGTTCGACCTGTAAATGAATGATTCAAGTCAATCCATATGGATTCAGTAGCGTTGTGGCTACTAGGATACGTACTGTCATATCTTCGGGCCTGCACGAGAGATTCATGTAAGTGTTCGTATGCCAATAGGGTTTATAAAGTGTGCATACCATGGTTGATGAATCAGGGGACGATGAGGAAGGAGCGCACTGATGGAACTTGTCACTGACGCGTTCTCTCAGATTGAAGTTGGCGTACGCGTCGGGTCAGGCGGGGGGTCTCCGGCATTTGCCTGTGAACTGAAGCTCGACCCCTCTAGGCTCTCAGTTCCACCCGTTCATCGATTCTACATACTCTTCACGAATTCGCACTGCTGCAGATTTGTACATTCTTTACATGAATGGATTTTAAGATGTATATTATGCGGAAGGCCGAGGAAATCAGTGCTCTACTCTGAGGAACGAATCCCAACGTTTGGCACTGGAATGGGAAAGTCTCCCCGAAACTTATCAGAAGACACGACTGTCAGCTGAATCTTCCGTCTAAGTATGACATTGGCCTGACTGCGATTCTGTACACCTGCATACACTTTGAATGCCGAATGAAAAAATACTAGCGTGACTCCGACTCGGCGACTCCCCCCTGGTACGTACTGAATCAATGATTAATCTCCAGGTTACCACGACATCATATGGTACAAGTCTCCTCTTCCTCGCCGGCCATCGTCATTAATAATCTCCTTACCTTGTTGTGGAATTACTTTTCCAGACGTCTGGTTAACCAAGGAACACATACAGTCCATCAAGGCACGCAGGTACTACATCAGTCGCATCAACGCTGTGGCAACGCCATCGTGACTCGCCATGTCTCTCCTGAGCGCATACTCCGAGGCACCAACATATTCCGAGGACAGAGAGGGAAATCATGTGGCTATCGACTTTGATTCCTCGGTGGACAGAAAGCCTCGAGCTCTTATTGACCGAAACATGAGCGATGCGGTATTATTAGTGGTGATGGTACGTCCACTTCTCGCTTGCAATTCCAAGTACTGGCATCACTCGGTAGAACATGCTCACTATACTCTCAGGGCGTATCTGGTACAGGCAAATCTACTCTCGGCGCTGCGCTATCAAAGGCTCTCCGTCTTCCGTTCATCGACGGCGACGACCTCCATCCGCGATCTAATGTAGACAAGATGTCACGTGGAGATCCTCTCACAGACGCAGATCGCCAGCCCTGGCTGGAAACTATCCGCAGGACGGCCGTCAGTGGCGTTCAGAGACAACTGGGAGATGACCACGGATCGCATCCGGAACCAAATACAATGTCTGAGACGGAGAAGACGCTCGACGAGCGCAGCATGGTCGTGCATAATGGGCAGCCGAGTCCTGTGAGGGATGAAGATCAGAAGCCGGGCATCATCATCGCGTGTTCGGCGCTGAAGGGGAGTTACCGGTCAGTGCTAAGGGGTGAAACTCTGTCGGAAGCAGAGGGGTCGAAGCACTCGGGAAAGCTTCCAACGTGGTTTGTTTATATGAAAGGCTCCCGAGAGGTGCTCACGGACCGAATGATAAAACGCCAGGGGCATTTCATGAAGGCCGAGATGTTGGATAGCCAGTTGAAGACGCTGGAAAGCCCTGAGAATGAGGAGGGTGTGGTGACGATATTGATAGAGTGGTCGACTGAGGACCAAGTGCGAGAGGTGGTCAGAGCTCTTAAGGCTGGGTAGCAGCACGTCACACGTGACATTCGAAACACTACATAAAAACTAGAAATTAAAATTAAAACATTCTTCTTTGTTTTGTGACTTGTCCATGCAACGATCGAGCTCGAGCTGCGATTTCGGGCCCAGAGCATTTCATGCAACTTTCACAAAACTTTCGCGCGTCTCCTCCAGCTTGAACATTCAATAATTCAATAATATCTAGTGGCTAATATTTGGCCATGCATCCTGCCTTGCGTAATAATCTCGAAGTCATACACACCATCAGCTCACACAGAACTCGGATTCACGAGGCTGGGGGGCGTTCAACGTTTACGTTCGAACATTCGAACACGTTCAACGTTGACTTTGAGCTCCCCTATTGATACTTTGCAGCTTCGGGACCGACGTCACTCGTCCTTCGTTCCTGCCCCTTCTCCCTTGCGCTCACACCCTTTTACTCCTCCCCCTGCGCCTTTGTTTCAGCTCCCTCAGTCTTCTTCGACTCGGACGCCAACATGTGGGTCCTCAGCGCTGACAGCTATAAGAAATACTTCTAGAATACAAGACCTTATAAGGAGAACCGCTCACTGCTCCAGCTATTCAACAATGTATGATAACGAAACCGAAGTTTTAATGTGGGCGCTTGTGGACACCTATTGATTCATGAGCCCTAGGTGGTGTACTACCGTTGGCTACAAAAACAATCATATCACGATAACGTGTGGAGTATTTGTTTTGCCCCACAACCGAGTCACAGCAAAAGCTTAAGGCAAGCAAGGAACGGTTCTTTCTATTTGGTTTGCCTACTCTGGAGTAGAGACTAAACAATCACAGCACAGTCTAGCTAGTATAACCTCATTGGTGAGCGAAAATCCTTTGCATTACTATATTGTTTCATCATTGGCATTTAGTTCCAGTGTATATCAAGTTGAAATATATTCGCACTGTTTTATCGCCCCCAATGATACGAGAACTCGTCAAAAGTTATGAAATGTGGAGCTCGGATGACAAGCTGGACCATATTGTCATTGTATGGAAAGAGAGCGACAACCATCATCAATCCAAGCATTCTGCAGCGGCCGCACCATTCGACCTCGACAGTCTTTCTGCCTCCGAATCCATTCCCATTCCCATACATATTTTCAAGGGCCGTTGGCATCCATCTTTCATCGAATTACCTTCTGTGGCTCCTAGAGACTCTTTTCTAAAGCGTCCACTCATACTCCTGCCACAGGACTACGATGCAGAAAAGGAAAAGCCGGACAAGCATGATTCCCGGACACCTGGAGACGGTCTGGTCCACGAGGCCAAAGTCTACGAAATCCTCAAGCAGCACCCTCACCTTAACATTTGCGTTTATCATGGATGTGCCCGTGACGGCGATCATATCGCCGCCATATGTTTGAAAAATTATGGACGCGAACTTATGGAAGCAGTTTGGGAAAAAGATCCCACCCTGAACCCTGCCGCCATTCTCGATGGTATTTCGAAAGGGCTCACTTTTCTGCATGAGAAGCTCGGTCTTGTGCACAACGATATCAACTCCGCTAACATCATGCTTAATGATGCGGGAGATCCTGTAATAATCGATTTTGACTCATGCACGCCGATTGGGGAGACGATCGGGTTGTCCAGCAAAGCGGGGACATTTGGCTGGACAATGGAGCCAGTGCCGACCATCTCTCTTCCAGAAAATGATTTATACGGCCTGACACAGATAGGCGAATTCATGAAGGGGAAACGTTCATAGGTGTGAGTATTTGCATCATCTTCTGTGGTATCGTCTGCATTCTTGAGCTTGTGCCAATCATTCGGGGGAGAGAGAATCAATCTGAGTGTTGCGATGTATGGATCAACGTTTGCGCAACAAAAAAGGTCAGGGAGGTGGTGTTGTATAGCTGCTGTTACAAGCGGGATTGGCACACGCGTTTCAACTAGCGCACCTGCATGACGTGAATGTCAAGGATTGATCCGTTCAAGTCAAGCAATGCAAATAAGTGTAACATTAAATAGACTAGGACATGTTCTAGATACACAATCCGGAACCACTGATGATATGCCTACAATGATGGATGGAAAAAAAAAGGGGGAAACAAGTCGGACCTAATCATCGTCGTTGACAACGGCAGCTGGCGGTGAATCCGGCCATTCAATGGGCTCGTCATCCATGTCTAGAGGCTGAGTATCCATCTGTACGTCTGATGGGTCGGGATGAGCCTGACTATCTACTAGCGTGGCATCCTGGGTTTCTACATCCATGGCTTGGGAGTCTGCCAGAGGGCTTTGCCTTGCCTCCTCAGCCTCAGGTGCAGCATCAATTTTTTTCTTTGTTCGCTTTTCTTTGTCTGCAGGAGGTTTCGAAGGCAAACCAAAGAGCGTAGTCTGTCTTGAGAGGTCCTTCTTGTCCTTTTCCTTTTCCTTCTCTTTTTCCTTTCCTTTACCCGCAGCCGGACCTGTTGATCACGATTAAACGATTACGAAGGGAAGACAGAAAACCGTGTTTCATCGCTACTCACGTTTTTCCGCGACTTCAACCTTGTTAAAAAAGCTCTCGCTCTTCTGGATAGGCTTGTTGAGCTCTGGTTTTCTTGCAAAAGGATTCTTCTTGACTTCTTGCCCAGTCTTCCGAGAAAATGGGTTATCTGCCATAGATGATCAAAATTTACGCGCGCCCGGGTTGAGTAGCTATGCACGCACTAGGCTTTGGCGACGGCATCACGGCATCAGACTCGCCAACGGCTCGCCTCTTTACCTCGACATCGAACGCGTTAGATGAAAGGTCGTCATCATTGTCGTCACGTTTCCTCTTTCCCTCGGGAGACGTTGAGCGAGAAGCAGAAGCCTGTGGCACTCGCGAGCGACCTGATCTGATCGCGATACTAGACGCAGTGAATTCCGTTTGCTCGACGATCCCAGCAGATCGTGCCAGACCAGGTCGGTCGACCTTGGGTGGCGGATTGAAGTTCTGGAAAGGCTTTGGTCGAGCTAACGGAGCATCCTCGTAGGCAAATCCCCGTCTCCCCTCCCTCGCCTCTTCTGCCGGTGTTGCGTTCTGCTCCCGCCACAATTTAATTGCTTCTATCTTCTCCTGCAATCCAATGAGGCGGTAGAACCCTGCAAGTTGACTTGCAGCCGCAATTGAGTTTGGAAAATGTAGCCGTTTGACGAGCTCAATTACACGCGGGGTTTTGTCCGCCTTGCAGGAAGCTTGGATGAGCTTGATCAATTGCTTGTCTAGTTCAACTTCACGTTTATCGATGTCTGGAGACGTTAGTTCGTCACCTAGGGCATCACGAGCAAGATTAATATGGATTCGCTCCCGAGCAATACTAACAATTCGTCATTCAGCAGGAATCATCAAAGAGAAAAAATCATACCGCTCTTCAATAGGTGAATCTACGGAGTCTTGGTTGCGGAATGGCAAGCGGACTGGAAGCTCTTGTATAAGAGGTCGAGGAAAGCCAGGGTGTTCTTGACGACCCTTGAGATGGAGTCAGTAGCGATGGGGGTATCAAAGGCTGAGCCGCCTACTTTGAGAATCAGACACATGAACGTGTCTTGACTCAGGCCGACAGGCCAATACGACTCATCCTTGCCCTGCTTGCGCTCCAGCGAGTTGGTGTCCATGAGACGCGCCCACGCCGCACGATTCGGGCGTCGGTGATGAATCATAAGGTGTATGTAGCCGGCAGAATCATATATTGCTGGGGCCTAGCACGCCAATTGAGAAGAGAGTGTCAGCGAGGATATTCACCTACCCCTTCATCTGTAGTTCCGATCCACCTCAGAGTGTGACCTTTGGGTATTGGTAGTGGCTTCTCCTGAAGAACTTGAAAATCTTCAAAAGAAATCAGCGTGGCGACCAAACTTTGAGATCCTGGAGGAACAAATCTTTCAACGATGTGTTCTTGAACAGGTTAAGAGCCTTATTACCATCAATGGTAGTCGCGCCAGGTCGGTGCACCACAAGTATATATTCCTCAGCAGCAGCCATTGTCACATATTCACCTTCTACGCCGATGACAATTCTTTCCATGCCAGAGCCGCTCAAGAACGTCAGGTCTCCGGAGCTTGTCGCGATCACGATGTTCCCTTGTCCCTGAATGTCACCTCCAGACGACGAAGGGTCTCTCAGGGACCGCATTGGCCTCTCACCACCTGCCGCGAGGCCAAGGACACGCTGACCCGTTGGGAGGGCGTATGTCCAATCCCCTTGCGTGGACCAAGTACCGTAAGGTTTATATATGACTTGTGCCGGGTGATCAAGCTCAGGAGGACAAGCAAAGAGTGCACCGCGTTCACCTGTGGGGACGTCAGACTTGCTTGTGGAAGTTGCAAGAAGCTAACCAAGAGAGCCAAGGTCATATTTGAAGTGATCGGTAAAGTGGTACCCCTTGCGGGTTGATCGGTCGTGGAATTCGACATTGACGATGTGATGAGTATCCTGGTCAGTCACTTCAATGACACCAACCATATTGTACGCTGTACTGAAATAAGTATGAGGTGTGACATGTCAAGAAAGTCTCTTACCGAGGTAACGCTTTTTATTTTCCATAGGCGTTGACCCTGGTTGGAAAGCAGGTTGAGCCTTCGTGATGCTCACTGAAATACCGTTAAGTTGTTAACAACATTTACCCCTTGATTTCGGCTCACCCATCTCCTTCACGAATCCGTCACCTGCGCGCGTCGCTTTCACACCTTCAGGCTCATCTTCCATCCCATCACCAAGATCGTCAATGATCCAGTCGTCGCCATATGGGTCACCCCCCTCCGCATCAGCGGCAGGTTCTTCACCCCACAATGGGGGAGTGGGCCTTCGCTTTGTCGTCGTCCCTTGAACGCTGCTTGCGGCCGTTTGGCGCACGGGATCAGGTGAGCCTGCTGGAATTGCATCCCGCCACCGAGAGAGAACACCTTCTGTATCTGTCCATGCTAAGAGGTTTTCTGTAGGTGAGAAGGCGATTTGAATGGTGAATGCATTTGGGGTGCCTGGGTGCCTGCAACGAGTTATGGGTGCGGAAGAAAAGACCATTACAAAAGCTTACCTCCAAAGCACTCGCTTCGTCTGCACACTCCAGACTAATATCTCTTGGTTGCAAGCGCTGGCAAGGTATACCCCATTGGCTGAAAGCGCTAGTGCTGTTGTTGCGCCGACGGTATTTGGATCAGACAGAGATGAAGTTTTGGTCCATGTGCTCCGCGAAATTGCGACAATTTCTATTCAATCATGAGTGAGAGTGTGGCTTCAATGCTCTGACCACTTACCACGCGTTCGTGACGCTGCAAAGAAATACTGTCCTGACGGGTGCCAAACGGCAGAACAATCATGCATGAATTCGGGAGACCTTGCGGAAAATCAGCAAAAGGTCTCTGCAAATGAGATGAATAATCGTCACTCCGGATCTACCACTTCAGGTATTATACCATCAATAATGTTCTCCACCTTGGCTTCAGTATCGGATATATTCCATACCACTACGGTCCCATCTGAGCTACTTGTTGTCTGAGGAATAAAAAACCATGAATATTGTAGTAACATAAATGCTACCAAAAACTCGTACCAAAATGGTGCCCGATGGATGCCACGTCGTCTTTCGTATGCGTTTCTTATGCCCCCCTTCCAGTACCACCACATTCGTTATTTCATCCAAATCAACAATTTTCACCGAGAGTTCGCTAAAGTGCACGAGAATAATCAGTACACGCAACGGCCAACGAATGCAGAAACGCACTCAGAAGCGACAGCAACACGCTTGCCAGAGGGATCCACTGCTAAACACCTGATCGATGCTCCAGCAGCGCTCGCCACAAGTCCATTGAACTGTGCCTTTCCAGGAAGGTACCTTCGTACGTCAGAGTCGTGGCCTCCAGAGAGCCAGCAGCCTTCCTGTTTTCCGTTGTCAGCTCAGACGAATCCAGGATACACGAAGAGCCACGCACAGCAGCGGCGACCGCCGTGATACCCTCATCAGCTTCATACGCAGCTTCTGGTTCTTGATCCTCCCCTTGGTCAGTGTGCCATATTCGTACCAGGGAATCTAAGCCTCCCGTGTACGCAATCCTAGGGAAAGAGGGTTGGGTCGGCGGCTCTCTGACCTAAAATCGACTACTTACTTTCCATCACGTGAAAACGCGATGCACGTCTGCCCTTGCTGATGGGCCGAGTTGCTGATCGCCTTAGAAGTGCTTGCCATCGTCGCTGGTCAATGATTCAAAGTACAGGACAACGCTTCACGACTTCCTAAGTCTTCCTTGTGTGAGCACGTGATGCGAGCGCGATGGTCACAATCACGTGATGGGATGACAAACGCATACACACTAATATTAATGTCACGGTCACCACTTTCATGGCATAATCCTGTTAGCAGGCAGCACATGGTTCAGTCTTAATTGACAGCACTACAACAAACACATAATTATACAACAAGTACGAAGTAAACGCTGACACACAACTGGCTGCGGCATAGGTGATTCGAAACAGGAGTCAATTACCGCCCCAAACACCGTGTCCTTACAATGCGAAAGCCACCAAGTAAGCGATTGACCAGCTTCCATTGCTCCATCGCCCGCGGTTTATCGGACAATGCATCCAATGGGCCACCAATCCAATGGGCAAGATTCACCTCCGGCAGGTCGGGAAAGAGACTGCTAAGGACAAGAGCCACGTCCAATGGAGAGCTAATCAGCGAGTTACCGAGGACAAGCTCCCGCAGACCATGGCTACGAATACCATTTCCGGGAGATTTGACGTTTATCCCATCAAGCTGCGTGGTATCGATGACAAGAGAGAGAGATACCAATTCAGGGCAAAGCCGAAGCACATGGATTAGCCCATGAAAGGTAGGCAGCACGGTACTAGCGGGATCGCGATAACAGCTGAGTCTGAATATTTTGAGCTTCGGCCATGCTTTCACCAGCTCGCTCAGTTCGTCATCGGAGATCGAGATGGTACATGCTGCCTCGACATCGAAATGGGTTAAATTGCGAAGAAGGCGCAGAGGGCCAAAGTCGCCTGGTTGGGCGTATACATTGTGGAAGGTGTTGTAAAATTGTTCGCAGAGTGTTATGGCCTCGAGAGTGTCGTTGTCGCATCGTTCTAGGAGCATGGCGCAGAACCCGGACATAGAATCGGATTGCTGTCCAAATACGTTAGAGGAAAAGACGACCGTAATATGTTTGCTTCGAACTGTCCGAAGACAACGTAAGAAGTCTGTCATATGGTTGAGTCTGATAGCTTGAAGACCCAAGAGTTCCAGATGTTCCAGACCAAGTGACTGCGGCGGCAACCCCGTGCGTCGGAGAAAAGATGGCCCTATGTAAAGCCAAAGTGTCTTCAGAGACTGTAGCTGCGTAACGTGCACCATCCCTGGATCTTCTAGTTCGCACACAGTCAAGGAGGAAAGATGGTGGAGCTGACATATTGCCTGTGTCAGGAAGGGCGCAATCTCACGGTTCAATGTCGGGTCGTCTACTTGAGGTCGGAAGGAGGTGAGATTAGGACATGCAGTCCCGATAGTAGACAAGATGGACATCAAGGCCGGCGAAATCGAGGTAATTCGTAGGTCTAAGGAAACCAAGGAAGGTACAAATGCCATACGCAAGAACTCGATGATGAGGGGGGTTTGATTAGCATTCCAAGCCAAACTTCGAAGATTTGGAAACATGGTTGAGGATGGGTAAGGGTAAGACAACATTAGTATACGAAGATGTTCAATAATGGGTGATGGATCTCCAGATTGTGTGATCGAGTGCACGCGGGATGCGTAATTATGATAAGTGGCCCAGGTCTTGGTATCAATAGGCCTGAGCAGTATCTGTACAAATTACTGAATGAGAAGTCGCGCGAGTATGGAATACTGACCAGTTCTCCTTGGAGACTAAAGCCCCAGAGATGCGTTGGTATACAGTTGACCAACGGCTGTAGGGATGGCAAATTTCTCCATAAGGCGTCAAGTGCTGGACCTTCGAATGTGCGACACGTCAACGCAAGGCCAGGAAGTGAGCCACGATCAGTGTGCCAGCTGATCTGGTCTATAATTTCGGCAATGCGCAGAGCTCGATGCATGAGATTGAAAGCGCAAATGCAGGTTCGGAAAAACAGGAGCTCCGGTACGTGACTGAGATATAGGAGCACTCGGTGTGATGCCTCTATAAAGGCTGAATGCGCCACCATAAACCTGTGGTGAATTCCGGCAGTAGACTACGCTTACAGGATGCAGTAAAGGCCGCCACGCACAACCGACTGACTCGGTGAGGACATGTTGAGTCCAGTAAAGGGCAATGATAAATGCAGTGACAGATGCCTGTTAAAGTAAAGAGGCGGAATGTAGTGTGTCGATCTAGAACAGCCGCATGGTGGCGGGCAATAGACTGGGCAGCAGCCGCAGTACAGTTGAATTTACAGCATGAAGGTACTGCAGAAGTGAAATGGAAGCCTCAGTCCTCGCCACGTCAAGGCTTTTGCTGGAAATAAACAGTTGATCATCCCATCAGGTTATTAGGGCAAAGTCGTAGACTCGCAAGTGTAAAGTGCCTAGAACAACTGTTGTTATAGTCCGCCTAGCCTTGACTTGTACGCTATGTGTCACCGTACAGACAAAAGTCTTGAGAAGTATCTGTCAAGAAGTGATGATGTCGAGAGAAATAGTAACCCGAAAATGTACTTGGAACAATAATGAGTGTATTTGTACATATTTGTGAGCTGATTATAGGCTATGATTGATTCGATCGATGGTATTAGAAGTTGCCGCCACGGTTCATTTTGTATTTTGTTGTATCTTTCTGAATAACTGCTTTCTTCTGCTCCGTTATACATTCTAACAACTCACTAAACTCTTCTACTTAACCATCAGCGACACCCATTTCACCCGATTTTTTTATATCTTTTCCCCATATCTTTATATCAACACCTCCGTATTTCCAACATGTCTTTCGCCGAAGTTGGTTCCGAATCCCTTAGGCCGATCCTTCTACGCTCAAGTACGCCAGGTATGTGTATTTCTTCATTATATTTATATTTCTACAGCTCACAAGTTTATTCCGTTATATTTCTTTTCCGCAGCTCCCAATGAGAAAGGTAAGCCCTTCACCTCAATATTTACAAGCACCGTAACTTATAGTGTCATATTTCGTAGTACTGCTATATCTAGAGGGTATGCAAAGAGAGTCTATGGGTCTCGGGTCGCCTACTTCTACTCTCATTCGTAATGGCCTCCCATCTACAAGGCGTAGCGCCTTTGGTAACGACGACGGCGCCTCCGATCTAGACTCAAATGTTCAGGATGGTCGAAAGACCGAGATGTCCATCAATGCTCATTCTGCAATGGTGAGTACCAATCACATTCAAAATTTTGGATTTTTGTCCGGCTTTCCCATGGTGTTAAACGACGTACTGCCAGCATGAACCTGGTCCTCAGGATCCCCCAGGTCCGCGTTATGAGTCATTTGATTCTGGTCCTTCGTTTGGTAACAAAGGCCCTTTGCCTGACTTTGTGCCCAGTAGCGGAGCACCTCCCTGGAATACTTGGGAGGTACGTCGCCATCGGGCTCACATAATCATATATCCAGTTCTACCCTTATGCTCATTTTATCTAGCATTCTACAGTGGCCGGTGCTACAAGAGTACCTCTTCCAAACTCTATCACCTCCCCGACCACTTTTAACATCAACATCGAACCTCCATCCACACCTAGCGGTTCAAAGTCACGCAAGTCTACTTCCCAAGCCAGTGGTGCCCATACAAAATCACGCAAGTCAGCTGCTTCCGTAGTTGAGAGTGATTCACGGGATACCGTTAGAGGTGTACGTCTTCTAGTGTCATCGACCGTACAAGTGATTGATGGAGATGTTATAGCACCATAATACTCCAAACAAAGCACATACAACACGCAGTGCAGCACCTGATGAAGTTCCCTTGTCACCTCGTCGATCACGAGCCGGATCAAGATCACAAGTCCCTACTGAATACCCTCCTTTACCTCCCAGCACACTGCTAAGTCCGTCAGGTCGAACCAGCCAGCTTCCTCTCTCCCCACGATCGCACCACCATGCACCAAGCGTGTCGCCATCTGACTCTCCCAGTCAAGCCCCATTCAAGGCTGCTAAGATGGCGGAGAGGGAACTAAAGGAAAAGGAGAAGATGCGCTCAGTCGTGAGTGGCGGCCCCATGAGTGCTGCTGGCAGCCCAATGTCTCCTTCACATCATAACCGTCCATTCTCCCCTTATCGTCATGCTGCCACTCAAGAACCCTTACTATTTGCTGCAACAATGCACGTCCAGAGACAGGCGTCTTCACAATCGAACGCATTGTCTCAGTTGAACGTGACTACGTCTCAGCTGAACGGCGGCGGAGGCGGCAGTAAATTATCTCATGTGTCGCACCATTCCCATCACACTCATCAATCCCATGTCTCACATCAGTCGCATCATTCACATCATACCCATCAATCTCAGTCGCGCGCGCGCTCGCCAGCACGCGTGGAAGAAGATGGCAGAACGACACCCACACCCTCTCGTCCGCACTCTCCGTCGTTCTCCTTGAACCAAGATGAGGAGGAGATGGTGGCAAAGGCACTGGCCCTGTGTGGCGCTGGTAATCGCACTTCGTACGCCCCTAGTGCTCTCGAACCAGAAATTGTCAACTCTCACTTCCACGATATGGATCTTTGCATCTTGCTTCATCAAATGGACGATAACACCACCCATGAAGTGGTGAAGAAGGCGCTGCGGAAAGCATTGAGGCAGCGCGTCAAGAAGCTGGGCATGAAATATGACCAAGATGTGCGCTCAACTGCTTATCTTTCATGTTAAATGATATCTTACATCCTATTAGTCCATGCGACAGTACAGGAAGTCATTCCATGATCATGATCCTAGCGTCCATCTGGATGCAGGCTTCCAGCCAAACGCAGTAAGTTGCTTTAATTGTTTGCAATATTTGAATCTGACACTAACTCTGCAACAGCAAGAGCCACCTGAATGGGCCAAAGAGCTTATGAGCGGAATGATAAAAGTCCAAGAGCGTCTTGAAACTCTCAGCCCTCAGTCATTGAATGCGCCCATGCCACCTCGCAGCCAACAATCATATGCCGAGTCTGCTACGTCTCGAGAGCAATACCGAGGAGAAACGGAATATTCAGAAAACATGGATCAGTACGGTCAAACCCCGCGCACTCAAACCGTGAATATCAACACACAGCCCACCGGCACGATTCCAGAGTCGATGTACCAAAATGAAACTGGTATCATCGGTACGTTTTCTTTTTTACGCGGTCGAGATGAATATCCTGATGAATTGTAGTTGAAGAGGATGATGAAATTTATGGTGATCACACTGAACTTGAGCAACGGTTCGGGGCTGGTACGATCACTGAGACACGGGGAGGCATGAGCGAGTTTTTGAGTGGCGATCGAGACGACTCTCCAGGTCAGCAATTCTTGGAGGAGGAGCTGTACAAGTTACGTGTCAAACCTGGAGGAAGCCAGTCGGCCATTACGCACAAGACTTGGGAAGTTGCGAGAGATGACCAGGATGAGTTCGAGGAGGGTCAAGGAGCGTTCACCGAATCTGGTCTACCTGAAATTCCCGACTCGGGCAACTACACCGAGCGCCGCCAGCCCTCTCCGCCTCTACCGCCAATCCCCGGACCAGAGATTAGTCGACGTGAGATGGTGCCTTCTCAGAACTCGCAAGTTTGGAATCCTGGTCATGACTATGGCGAGCCCAGTCCCCCGCCGTGGCAGCGCATCCACCAGCGCCTCCTTAGTTGGGCTATTATATGGCCGATGAGCGAGATTGATGCAGCGCTCAACAGCACAACTCGAGGGCAGCAGGTGGATGAAGTTGCGCTGAGCATTTGGTCAACGCAGACTTATAAGCGATACGTGAGAAGCCGCATGACAGATACCCCGGGCGGGCGCGTGGACAGGCTTTTCGTCCCTCCGAACATGGCAGATGCGATCAGTACTGCTGTGTTCAATGGCCGGCATGGAGATGCGTGTGGAATGTTGAGGGATCTTTGGGCGCCTTTTGGGTTCGAGGGTGCTCCGCGATTGATCGTTGTACTTGCGAAACATCGGTCGGATGCAGGTCATTGGGTCGTCCACAGGTTGGTCGATTGGTTTTACTTCTTTGCGTAATTTAATGGGTCTTTTGCCCTAGGTTCTCACTCCCCGATGGTGCACTCACGACATACGACTCGTATCCTGAACGGACGCTACCCGATGGACGGGTGAGTGACCTGATATCCTATATGCTCAGCAAGTACTAAGTTCTCTCACAGCCTCTTGGTTGGTGGTTTGCCATCCGAGTAGCATGGCCTGGTGCCATTTACGCAAACCCAGACCACCTCATGCAAAAGATGGTTCGCCTGCACCGTCCCATGCAGCTCAACATCGACAACTCCGTTGCCGCAGCTGGTATCTGGCGCAACGTGCTCATGGGCTCACGTGCAGAACGCAGCCTCGACCTGGAGCGTCTCCGGGATTTGATCAATACAGAGGTGAAGAATCTGAGGCAGCGAAAACAGCAGGGGAAGTTGTCGATTAGCACGCCTAAAGCGAATTGGGAGGACGTTTAGTTTAGTTGCTTAGATTAGATTATATATATACTGGACTGATTCATTGGTTGATTGGTTATGGTCGTGCTGCTTCGTGCTGGATCTGATATGTACTGTATCATAGGATATGTACAATAAGGACCTGCTTTTCCGTGTTGCTTCAATGCTTGTTGGTTTGACTTTATTGGCGAGATTTGTAGTTACTGTTTAGATCATCTCGAGTTGCGGACCATCAAGAAGCAACTCGTTATACGCGTAAGGCCTCTTGTGAGGCTACACAACTGATCCATTCATATCGCCAGGGTAGGTAGTACGTATTCGTCATCCTGACGGTGACTCCTCGTCGCACCTGATATGAGCAGGCAACCAAAATCAATAACAGCCAGGCACTAGAAATGATCAAAGATCGAGAGCTTTACCTTGTCACAGTCATCATCGAGTTTGTCTCCGAACGAGGACATGCATACAAAAGAGAAGCATGTACTATGAACATGCATGTCTTGTGCAGTACGATTCAGAGGCTGCGGTATATGATGTCCTACGATACAGACATTCAATGAATATATAGACCACGAGTAAATAAGAATCCCCGCACGCGATATGGATCAAAGACTCATGATGGTCTCGGTGAGAGCCTTTACATGATCTATTTCATCTTGAGGCCGATCGGAGTGCGAGGTTCTAGGTCTCCCGATGGCCTGGAAAATATGATCGTGAGCATTGCGAGAAGCCAACATGACTTCAATCATGAAAAAAAAAAAGAAACGACGGTCTTCGTGGTCTAATCAGGGGATTATATTCCAACGCACCACCTCGTACAGTGCTTGAGCATTCGAATCAAGAGCATGTCTAGCTTGGTCGATCTGTTCCCTGGAGCGCTGCTTTTGTTTCTTCTTTGAAGAAGATTTGGCCGCACTCCGGCGGATTTCCTGGGGACCAAGAACTGCACGTTTATTTTGAGGTTTGCTAGTCTTACCCATGCAGATCTTCGTGTAGACGCGAAAACAATTGGCAACACGACAAAAAGTCAAATTACAAAGTCGTCGCTTACGTCAGTATTGTTCCTCGTCTGATATTATTAATGTGATTTTATCACCCACCTCTATCTCCCAAACTACTACTACTAGTTGAGAAATTCACCATTTCTTGTGCTTTCCCTGCGATCTTAAGCCTGGCTATATTGTGGACCTTGAGACTGTTCTGAATTACCATATCATAAAATTGGACGCAGACGTTGAAGGGCGAGCAAAGTTATGGCAGACTCACCAACGCTGAGTGTTACGCTCCTTGGTGCAGGTCAAGAGGTGGGAAGATCATGCTGCGTGCTGCAGTACAGGGGCAAAACCATTGTCTGTGACGCAGGAGTGCACCCTGCATACAGCGGCATGGCTTCGCTCCCCTTTGTGGATGAACTCGATTGGAGCACGGTAGATGCGATTTTGATCACTCAGTGCGCGATACCGTGATGTCCCCTAAAATTATTTTGACAACTTAATTGAATTTTCAGCTTTCACCTTGATCATGCTGCTGCCCTAACCTACATCATGGAAAAGGCAGGCTGTATTTTATCTCTGACGGACTTAGACTTGACCGGTTATATTAGACCAACTTCAGGGATGGCAAGGGTAAGGTATACATGACGCATCCTACGAAAGCTATGCACAAGTTCATGATGCAGGATTTTGTCCGAATGAGGTATGTTCGGCACTGATGCAAAGATAACTGACCCAATAAATAACGACAGTTCGTCGTCCTCCGATGCTCTATTCACTCCCCTTGAAATGAACATGTCGCTGTCGTCGATTATCCCGGTCTCGGCACACCAATTGATTGTACCGTGTCCTGGAGTTTCGTTCACTCCTTATCATGCAGGCCATGTACTGGGCGCATGCATGTTTCTGATTGATATAGCCGGCCTCAAGATTTTGTACACAGGGGACTATTCTCGGGAAGAGGACCGACATCTTATCAAGGCAGAAGTTCCCCCCGTTCGGCCGGATGTCCTCATCGTCGAAAGTACGTACGGGGTTCAGAGCTTGGAAGGTCGGGATGAGAAGGAGCTGCGTTTTACGAGTCTGGTTCATTCGATTATCAGGCGTGGAGGACACGTCCTTCTGCCTACTTTTGCTCTTGGACGAGCTCAGGAACTTCTCCTTATTCTCGATGAATATTGGAAGAAACATCCGGACCTGCACAACGTGCCCATTTATTACGCTTCTAATCTGGCACGCAAATGCATGGCTGTATATCAGACGTACATACATACAATGAACTCGAACATCCGCTCGAGGTTCGCGAAGCGAGACAATCCATTTGTGTTCAAGTGCGTGGAACGTCATCCCGATCTCAGGGGCCATTCTGACCGCCCTTTATTCTAGGCATATATCTAATCTTCCACAGCCACGCGGTTGGGAACGGAAAATCGCGGACGGCCCGCCATGCGTCGTGTTAGCAAGTCCAGGTTTTCTTCAAACTGGACCCAGTCGTGAATTACTCGAACTCTGGGCGCCTGACTCTCGAAATGGGCTCATTATTACTGGATACTCTGTCGAAGGAACACTGGCTCGGGTGAGTTGTCCTACGTACAGAATTGCACCTCGATTTGCCTGTCTCTTATGGCAAATTTGTTTTCCGCACTTCATATTTGAGTGGCAAGATTCTGAACTTTTTTAAATCAGGACATCATGACTGAGCCGGATGAAATCATTGGACTGAAGGGCAACACTATCCCGCGAAAAATTTCAGTCGACTATCTTTCTTTCAGTGCACACGTGGACTACTCTCAGAATTCGGAATTCATCGAGCTAGTGAAGGCTCAACATGTGGTCAGTTCCCGTGCAAATTTGACGTCGCCTTACCTAAGTCCTGTTGCCAAAGGTCCTAGTTCACGGCGAGCAAACCGCAATGGGGCGTCTCAAAGCAGCCATGACTGCAAAATTTAAGGATCGCGACGAGGACGTGAAGATCCACACCCCTCGTAACCTTGAAACGCTCGAGCTGTCCTTCCGTGGCGAACGTGTGGCAAAGGTCTTGAGGTTTAATTTTGAGTGACGCGGATCCATTGACGCAATTGCATCCAGGCGATCGGCACTCTGGCTAATAAGGCTCCTCAAGAAAACGACATCATATCCGGGTTGCTTGTTTCCAAGGATTATTCTTATACCCTTCTCGATCCGCGTGATTTGAAAGACTTCGCTGGGTTGTCGACCTGCACTGTCACTCAACGACAGAAGATAGTCCTTGGCGTGGGCTGGGACCTTGTGCGGTGGCATCTGGAAGGAATGTACGGCAGTGTCGAAGAGGGTTTGGACAAAGATGGCGGCGTGAACGTGATTCGAGTAAGAGGCATCTGATTCAAAGTAAATGGAGATCGTCCACTGATGGGTCTTAACAGGTTATGGGTGCTGTCGATGTCAAACACACTGCAGAACACGAACTCACGCTTGAATGGGAGTCGACCGCAAGCAACGACATGATCGCCGATTCTATTTTAGCTCTCATTACGGGCATCGACAAAAGCCCTGCCTCTGTGAAATGTGGGTGGTGCATTGCATAATCTGTCGCGGATGTTGATGAGTTTGTTTAGTAACGCAACAACATTCGCATGCTCACCACCCTCACTCGGACCATCATGAAGGCGATCAGTCTATCACTAGAATCCAGCGTATTGCATGGTTCTTGGATGCCCATTTCGGTGATGTGGAGTTGCACATGCCCGAAGTAGGTGGTGAAGAAGACCAAGATCAAGATCAAGGCGAAAAGAGCGAGCCAGCATTGATCGTGCGGATGGACGACTCGGGAGAATCTGATGCACACATTAATTTAGTTACCTTGGTACGTACGGGCGTTGGCGTTTTCATCACCCTGCTCAATTGATTTATTGTAGGCGGTGTCGTGTTTGAGTGACACCGTTCGTAAGCGTGTCGAGGCGGTATTGGACATGGCCATAACCACAGTGAGCTCCCTCACGGAATCTTTCGCTACTGGGGTCAGTATACCCCCTGAAGACGGGGACCCGAAGCAAGACAAATCCACCTCACCAGATGGTCATATGGATACGGCAACTGTAGAGGATACGACGACTACCGGTGAAGCTAATATCGCTTCATGATGATTGTAATCTCGATTTCGTTGACTGTTGTGTCTCCTTTGTAGTGTCGAATATTTATCAATGATGTTATACTGCTACAACTCAATAATATGTCACAATGCATTAACCGAAGCCAAAGCCTAAGCTGAAAGGTAGTAAGTAACCGGTGCTTCACGGCTTTGGCATTCTTGAATGTTTTTCTCTTACTCTGACTGGCTGCACTATCAACAGGATGTTGTATTACCTACCCTTCTAGTTACACGATGACTACCCTTTCACCAAACAACGATGTTTGTTTTCAGCGGTACGCGGCAATATTCTAGTACATCGGCCGCCCGCGGCCCGACGGAGTAACTTCAAGCCAGATAACAAATAAAAATAAGAAAAATCCCTCTATTCCCTTGCTCTTCCCTGCAAAGCGGAATATCTCGCAGATCCCGTGGATGACTTGCCGCTGTTGTGCCGCTGATAACGATGACATGATAATTTATAAAGCGGTAGCTCTAGAATATCGTCTCCGCTCCCAACCCAACCAATAGCGATTATGTCGACTACACAGAAGGGAATGCCTTATGGTATGTTATTGGTTGTTCGTTTATCGATGCTGCTAATAGACTGCCTACTATGAAGTTCGCCTGGGCAACTCTGGACTAAAAGTTTCCAAGATCATTCTTGGGACAATGCAATATGGTGTGTAGAGCGTTTACTCGCGCGAATGGCTAAAGTCGCCTGATTCTTCGACATAGGCACCAGCGAGTGGCAAGACTGGGTTCTTGGAGAGGAAGAAGCTGTTGTTCACATCAAGGCTGCGTGAGTGCTGTTGTCGCGTAACTTCAACGCCAAAGCGTGACTTTACCATCGATATTGAAGTTATGACGCGGGCATCAACACGTTTGACACGGCAGACGTAAGATGGAACACCTCTCCACCTTGGGCATGAATTACTTATTGGCATGATCAGATGTACTCCAATGGACTTTCTGAGGTCGTACTTGGAAACGCGATCAAAAGGCTCAGCTTACCTCGGGATGAGATTGTAGTCATGACAAAGGTCAGACCTGTGATGTATTGGTTGATTACAGGTCTTGACAAACTTTTAGGTCTATAATGTTGTTGGCCACACCCCGAGTGAAAAGGTCTTCAAGTCAGCTGCGCATCCTGATCAACTAGGCTACGTTAATCAAAGGGGTTTGAGTCGCAAGGTGTGTAGGCCCCTGTGGATTTGTCCAAATTGTTGCACTATCTGATCTTACACCAATAGCACATTTTCGCATCCATCAAGAAGAGTCTAAAGCGTTTGCAACTTGATTATGTTGATGTCCTGCAGTGTTTGTCTTGACCCTGTGTTCGGCTAAAGATTCAAGGTTGATTGATTTTCAGGCCATCGCTTTGACACAGAGACGCCGATTGAAGAGACGGTATGTCTGCGCCATGCCTCAATTTCAGTGTCTATTGACCGACCTGCACCACACTTAGATGCAAGCTCTCCATGACGTCGTACAGGCTGGCTACGTTCGGTACATTGGCATGTCTTCATGCTGGGCTTACCAATGTACGTTTTGACATCCATTCTGGGCATGTTTCCGGTCTTACAATGGATCTCCAGTCCAAGCAATGCAAAGTGAGATTGTGACTTTGATGCGAGCGAAATTGAAATTTAACTGCATGGATCTGTTTAGATTACGCGATCGCAAACCGCCTCACACCTTTCATTTCTATGCAGAATCACCACAGTTTGATCTATCGCGAAGAGGAACGTGAAATGTTCCCCACACTCAAGGTTTGATTTATTTGTCTTTGCCTCTTCCTTTCCCCCTGATTATCATAGTAGATGTTTGGCGTTGGGTGCATCCCCTGGTCACCGCTTGCTCGAGGACTGCTCACCCGCCCTCTTGGCCAGCAAACAATTCGTGGAAAGACCGACTTGTTAGTAGTCATCATCTGGATCTATCCATGAAACATCCATAACAATAACGTATAGGACCATCAACTCATACGTCCAGCACGAGTCTGACAATGACATTATGAACCGGTGAGAATGGTCACCCCTCGATCTAACAGCTTCTGAAGCGATACGCATAGTCTTGAGGAAGTTGCGAAGAAGAAAGGCGCAAGCATGGCGCAAATAGCTCTTGCTTGGTCATTGGCACAAGACGTCGTCACAGCGCCAATCGTTGGGACAACGTCTCTTAAGAACCTGCAGGATCTTCTCGGTATGTGTTGCAATCAAAGAGCAGTCATCCTGATGTGAGTCTGGTTTAGGCGCCATCAATATCACTCTTACCGCAAAAGAACTTAAGTACTTGGAGGAGCCTTATCAGCCCAAGTCTGTCGTTGGTCACAAATAAATTTCTTCCGACGACGAAACGGTGACTAGTTCGAAAAGAACATTCTTTGGATGTTTGTAACCAGAACTGTATGGGGCTGTATGTATGCATGTAGTCGCTTCTGCATTGATCACATGACTCGGAATATGATAACCGCGCCGTGACGCAACGCGTTCGTGGGGGGGGGCGCCGATCAATGTTTGCCGCAAGATCCATGACATTCACCATCTTAAATTGTCGATGCCTGTTTTTGTTCTCTCCCCGCGCATTGAACCAATCTAACAGCTGACAGCTGCTTAGGCACTGACGTGGCTCTTTTGTTACAGCAAACGGCTTGTGCATTTCAGGACTCTTCAAGCATTAATATAACTATGTCCATATCAAACACTCGGATCCAGCTCTTGGTCTGGCCTTGGCATTGGTAATAACTTACCTGCAACACATCCCTATCGCTACTAAGTTTGCCGTGTTGGAATGCATCAGTTCCAACCCGTTCTTGCTAGTGATTAGTGATTCATCATTGTTTTTTCAAAAAAGTTATACCATATGTCCATCCTAGAAGTATTGGCAGACATCCCACGTGTGCAGAACTATGCTCGCGGGTGCCATCTACTAATGGAACTATGATGCCGATAGACAGGACTTCTGTGTGGAAAATCCAAGTATAATCTGACAGTAACAACTCATCCGCTTCGTGATTGTGGCGTGGACTGGCGATCTCAATGCATGAAGTTGACAACATGACATGATTTGATGGAGCGCGTCTATCGTTATTTATGGCTGTTTCTCGAAGCTGAGTCTCCACCATCAGCTGACGTCAGGCTGTCGCACTACATCTGAACTATCTAGATTCGGATCCGTGACTATGTTGGAAAGGGATTGCCAAGTCATGGTAGTAGATGCGTTCTCAAGTGACTATCTTGTACATTTGTCTATGATGCCATGCCCGCTCGAGCTTCGCTGAATTTTTGAATCTAGCATGTCTACTTTCACCCATGTTCACTGTCTGAGACGCAGCACAGTAGTGGTGACTCGTGTTTTATTAACACTGTTATGCTTGCAGTCCCAAAAACCGAAGCAACTTGGTTACGACCCGCAACGATCCTAGGCTACTTCAGCGTTCAAATATTTCTCGTTTGTTGCTCGCTTGTCGGTTTTTTTGAGTGTTTCTTGGCACTTTGTTCTCATTCTGACCTGTGTAACTTGCAGGAATGGACACCAGCCTGGTGACTACCAACTGTGGAACTCAGGAGCCATGTCGGACAATGACATAGAAACATTGATGTGACAACTGATTTCTGTCAGAAAAGCAACCGGCTTGTCAGGCATGTTGGCTTTTGTTGGAGTCCTGGGGTATGACAGTTGTGCGGTAACCCCACACTGCATGTTCGTTATGGTCGAGAATCGACAACGCTCGAAGGCTGCCGGGCAGCGAGAAACCCGACGGGAGGCCATGGCGGTAAAAAAAATAATCTCCACAACGCAGAATGAATCTTACATATTCCAAGTGCTGCATAGCTAGCTACATTTTTTCCGTCTAAAATGATACGAGAAACTGTATGTTTATGCACCGAAATTTTTGTGATTAATGGAGTTGAATGGCAGGTTTGGGAGACAGCACAATTCTAGAAACGCGCGAGTGAACACTAGTTCTAAGTGTCTTTCGCAGGAGGCACGTCGTCATGACGAGTTATACTCGTGACCAGCTGCCTTTACAACCATGACCGGGAGTGGTATCATTACAATGCAAGGCCAACCCGCCACACTGGCTGGTAAAGGGACCACGACGAGCAATTTCTGAAGTACTGCCAATGGCCTATTCTGCCGAAGAGTGAATCGACGTTCTGGTTGTTTCAAATGTCAAGGAACGCTTGCAGTTGGACCCGCTCCACCCGAAAGGGCGAGACTAAACTTGGCGTGCCAAACACCAGACCAGCACTCGAAACGTTTGTGGGAACCGAAGTCATAGCACGGGCAGAGGGAGTCGCCATACTAGAGTTTGTTGGACGTACTACACCATCAAGAATTGGACACTATCTGGTGACTTTGTCTTGTCAAAGCCAAGAACATGATGGGTATGATGTGAAGACTGCCAGTGCAGCGATGGTGAGGACGGTATCAATTGATTCCGTCAACATAAGGTCCTACTCGCACGATGTCCAGCCGCGCCAAGCTGCATCGACATTTGTGGATTGGACGCCCTCTACTGGAAATAGCCAGAATTCGCTTCGCTTGGCCAGCACCTGACCCCGGATTGACGCCCCAAACATTGACAGGCTAGGAGAACCGACGTCTGGCAGGTGGGGAGGGGCAGGTCGGCACTCGCATTGACCAGTCGACTGGATGTAGGACTCACTGCCTGAACTTTGCTTGACAGAGAGAAGAAGCAGGCTGCGGATGGCGTGCTGAGGTGATCCAGCGCAGAGAGGAAATAACATCCCTGACTACGTCCACGGTTCCACTTGAAGTCATGATGCCCCTAGGGAATAAATGAAAGGAGCCGCCCAGTTTTGACGGTACCATAATAGGCTCGCCAAGAATTCTTGCAAGCAGTGTGCTGCCACTGTGTGCAACAGGACGGGATTCGCTCGCGTTTCATGATGGCACCGCCCATGTCAATAAGTGAGGCTATCTTTGACTCGGGTTATCATCTATTCCGTCCAAGTGGTCTTGGCTCTATAGTGCGGGGTTGGCATATTTTAGATCAGAGAGACATGATAGGCCATGACTCATGAGATTGCCCGATGTTCACGCTTTAGCAAGGGTTCGAACAGTGATGGGCGTGAAAAAGTTCTAGGGATTCGCTGGACTCCATCTACATACCTTGGGAGGTTTATGTACCATTAAGGGGAACATTGTAATCTTGGCAAGCGGAGTGAGGTTTGCGGGAAGGTGTTGCACATATGGGTGCTTCTGAATGACGATAGTTCGAGAAAGTACTAGGTGTGGGTAATTATAGTGATGATGACACTGCCCAGGAACAACTTGAAGCTGCCTCGCGAAGCGGAAATACCTCTGTAGTGATTGGGGTGATAGATTGGAAGGAAGGAAGAGACCGGTGGGGCGGAGATTGTAGGGCCTTGAGTTCTAACCGGATTACTGCCTGGAAGTGTTGATAGCTGGGTTTACAAATTGAGGTGCTCCAGTCTTATGTGAAGTGAAAAGAAGGATGTTGTCCACATTGACGCCAGTCACCGGTTGCGAAGGTGGGTACATACTACTGTACTATGGGAAGTACTAATAGTTCTGATTGCATAGGCTACTTACCATGATGGCGGTCCTGGGGCGGAAGCAAATCGTTTTCTGGGCGATTGGATATCCCACGATCATTCTGGACTAGATCTCGACTCGGATCTTAAGCACATAGCGGACCTTATTGTACCCCGGGAACTGGGTCGGCCACGGTCCGTCCGTGAATTCATTATTGAGCTTTGCGTTCTCTATTTGAACCGAGCTCCATTGCAAATGATGTTTGAGTTCTTTCCAGTTCCACCCATCATCATGGTCACTGTTTTACGCTCACCTACGCAGTCACCTGTCCTCGCTGCCCAACACCTGCCACCCTCGTCAACTTCGAGAGCAAGTAACCCCCCCACACACAGCGCCAGCGTCCCAATGCGTCGCATTAGATTCGCACCCCTCCCCGAGCCCACCGCTCAAGTTGACAATTCAAGTGCCATCATGGACACCCACTTGCGCGCACTCTCTCCACTGTCATCTAACATCGTCAACAGTGCGCCCTCCAAACAAAAACCAAAGTCATACCTTTCCCGCCAATTCAACTTGTTCAAACGCTCTTTCATTGACCCAAACGCCCATCGTCCTCCACCATATGACTTCGGTGCCCCGCTCTCCCGATCTGCCATACCCTCTAATGGCAGTCAACCAAAATATCTCTCCAGCGCCCCCTCCCTATCTAGCTCTCGAACCCGTTCTTCCACTAACTCTCTCGGCCCAGGTGGCGACCACCATGCAATGCCCTCAAACCACTTTCTCAGCCCCTCCCCCAAAACACGCCCAAAAGTCCCCAAAAATGGCATACACATGTTCAACGGACGCGCCTATGGTTCAAAGCGCCAACCGCCCACAAACTTCTTTACAAACGTGCGCGATGAACCCGAGTTTGTGGAATGGGGGTACGGCGGCATGGGCAGCATCAGCTGCAGCAGCGATTCAAAGTATTCCGTCCTCGCCAAGGGTGCCCCTGCCCTACTTTCCCACGGCCACGCCCAGAAGGTCGCCGTTGGTCGGGGTCATGATGGTGCTGCGAGGCAAAGGAAAGATGGCGTGGGTGTATCTGCAAGAGGCGATGGCGATGACTGGAGTGGCATGGCATGGGTTCGCAAACGGCGACAAGAGAGAGAACGGCTCGCGAGAGGCAATACATGCTAGTGCAGAGCAGCAAGAGCAAACACAGGCGCATCAATTGATTGAATCACTTCGACCGCAGAAGAGTTCAAGTACTTGGGCGTACCATACCGCCGACTCGCATCCAAAGTCTGTGGTTAGTCACAGGTGAATTCCTGAACGTGATGACCACATTTTGTTATGTAGACAACATGTTACACTAGCTTGAGGCCTCTTTCTTAAGTCGAAGCTGATGCCACTGTGACTCCTTTGTGATTAGCGAAGAGCAATCATTGAGCAGGGATGAATCAACTCATGGAGCTGACGTTAAACTTGAATCTAGTCTGACCGGTGACCTACAGCGGCTGCACCACCTCCGTCACAACTGGTGAATATTGAATCCAAATTGGCGACATGGCCCAGCCCATGGTATTTCTGCTGATCCGCCGAGTTTGAAAAAAAAAACTCCCGCTAGTGTGGCGTGAATTTGATTAGTAGTAAGCAACGGTCGAGAAGTAGGATATCTTCTAAATATTGGTGTCGGGCCCTCGACGATTTCTGTACAAAGCCTTTGAGACGCCAGAACGATAATCCGAACTTATTTGGCATGTTTTTTGCGGGAGCTGTTGCCTGATTGTGTAGCAGAGTGTTCTTCAGAAAAGGGATCAGGCTGTATTGATCCCTGAAGGGAGAGCATTTCGTTCGCCACAGTCTTTCTGTCATAAAAGTTGATCAACCTTCCTTTCGTCGATAATGACTGTCCACTCACCCAATAACGGTAAATTCTACACACCCATATGTTCCGCCAAGCTTCGTCCCCGTCACGCGGTGTACCCACTGTCCGCTCGCCTCCGGTAACGCCTCACCTTCCGCCTTCTCGTCATCACCATCCTTCATTCCTACATCTCCTTCTTTATCGACAGATGACCCTATAGCGCCTTCTCCATACTCGGGATCATTTTCCGCAGGACCGTATTCGAATTCCCAAACGTCTTGTGGGATATGATGTCGTGGTATGGAAACGTTAAACGTACGGTGGAGGAGCAACGAAACATGATCGGGAGAATACAGAATAATTTTGCCAACTATTGAAGAGGGTGTTATTCGATTCAAACGATACAAAGCAAACGAAGCACGTACCAAGTTTCATGGCTATACTTGGGCTCCAGACCGTGGCATCGAAAGCGACGTTACAGATTGCGAAAGGACAGTCGGCATTTATGCTCGCTGTTGGACTCAGGAAATGTAAATTTGAATGAGCCAAGAGAACACCACACAAGGACGGGATATATCTTCACATTCAGTTCAGTCTCACAAAACTGTCTAAGAGATGTACTATCGCACCGCATGATCATGCTATCTAACATTTCCTCCACGCCCGCACGTAGATTACTGGCGAACACAGGAGGTACAGAGAGTGTTATGGTTGCTTTCGTCACGCGGAATTCACTTGTCGAAGGTTCGGCGAGGGACTTTACTGTGTCCAGTTTCAACTTCTCTTTCTTCTTCTTCCGGGGTGCATCAGGATTTGCGTCGGATGCACGATGCTTCCGTTTCTTGTGATCCGAGGCAGGTAATGAGATGGAAGTGGTCATCGCGACATGTAGGAGATTCAGTCCAAGCAGAAATTTTGGACGGTGTCGATCATGTGACTCTCTGTAGTAGGGCGGATTTTGCAACCGCTTTCCGGCATCTGGATTCTGTGCCGCACCCAACTTAGCATCCTTATGTTCCTTCCTGCTTCTAGGTTCCTTTTATTAGTTTTGAAGGGGTTGTAATGGTGAGTTATAGTTACTCTCAGGTCTGATCTTTGGACTGACGGACGACTGTAGTCGGCCCCAAAAATCATCATTCAAATTCTCGTCACGGGCGCACAAATTTTCGGAAAGGCACTATTCGAAGCAGGAAAGCAGGCGGCCAAAAGTACGTCCTATAGCATTTCATCTTTGATGATTCTGGTGTTTACATCTTTTCTTTCGTCAATTGCAGATGCAAAGCACACCCCACAAGGCTCAGCAGGATCAGATGTCGCAGGCGTTCGGAATGCTACCTCCGGCTCTTTGACGGATACACTCACTCGCGAACACCGTATGACAATGGACGAGGCCCATCTCATTCTCAATCTCAAGCAAGGAGAAACCCTTGAGAATGTATTGAAGGTGATTCAACTTTTTTTTGACCGCATGTCATACTGACCACCATTTCAGAATTACGAACATCTATTCAAAGTGAACGGTCCCCGACCAGCCCCAGACCCACCGACAACTGGCGTAAGAGCGGGAAAACAGCCTGCTCCGCCTACACACTCCCATTACCTCCAGTCAAAAGTTGTGCGTGCCCGCGAGCGCATCGAGGCAGAGATGCGCATTGTGAAGGAAGCAGATTCGACGCCTCCGCCTCCTGGAGCTTCTCCTTCGGGTTCAGCACAAGGGAACGCGGGAGGCTTGAGTTAACCTCTCTTGTCATTACTTATATCCGCTTTCGATGATTTTAGATAAACCGATAATACATCCCCTTTCACTCAGCATCCACGCACGCAAATTTGACGTCGCCTTACTCAAGTCCTATTGCCAAAGGTTCTGGTTCACGGCGAGCAAACTACAATGCGGCGTCTCAAAGCAGCTATGACTGCAAAATTCAAGGATCGCGAATCGCGATGAGGACCCTCGTAACCTTGAAATGCTCAAATCATTCTTTCGTGACCAACGTGTGGCGGAGGTCTCGAGGTTTAACGTTTAATGTTGAACAAGCGCTCCGTTCACCTTCGGACGGTTGCGCATTTATACATCACAACAGATGTCTGTAGCGTTCATCTTCGCATGGTTGCGCATTGAGTTATGTTATAACAACAGATGTCTGTACACTACGTTGGCTGTCGTCTCTTGCTCTCCTTCTCGAAAAAGCGCTCGAATATCTCTACGACCTCGCACCTTCGACAGTGCAGTGTATAGTTGTCCGTGCGCGAATGAATCGGTGCGCAAGTCGAGCGCCGTTTTCTATGACATCAACCCTTGACTTCCGTTGAACGTCGTCGCATAAGCCGGACGCAATGGAAATTGCTTTCGATTGACTGTCCAGCTTGAACACGGTGGATTGAAGGCGCAAGTAATGCGAGGCAGACAGTGTATCTCTTCTGTCTGAGGAATATGCACTTCTACAAACCTTCGATGAAGACTCATGATGCAGACTCGCGCGTTTCGCACTAAACCTTTCTCGACTGACAGATTTCGCTGTATAGCGCACACCGCTCCGACTTTTAGGTCCAATCGATGCGGAAGTGTGTTTGGATGAGTTGACATCACGAGGTAGTCTGGCATTTGTTCAGGTGCGTCTGGAGGTACCTGCTCTGCTTCCTTGAGAGGGTCGGAACTGAAGTACGATTCTATTCAGTCTGTCAGTACATTTCCTCATTGGGCATTTTATTTCATGCTCACCATAATCTCCTGGCAGCGCATCCAACATAATGTCGTTGAACTCGTCCACGAATACATTTCGTGGAGAGAGGAATGCGCGCTGCAGGCAAGCTGTGGGGTCATCGAAAACGTGAGGAGGGCAATGCATGTC